>JAOBRB020201363.1:0-12220 GCA_027575285.2 Zoanthus pulchellus
AAAATCTATCATCATATTCTTCTTTCAATTTAACTTTCTGGTCAGATTCGGGCTTTATGTTCTTGTCACACATACCATGGCCATCGACCACGTGCGAAGTGTACTTCACCGATTCCGGACATATGGACTGGTTCGTCTCTCCTGTACTAGCAATAGCATCCGCCATAGTTTTTCCCACTTTTGAATTAAAACTTTATGAAACGACAAAAGCATACATACATTTTACAGAAATTTATGAAAAAAAAAAATACCGACCCGAACACGTCTAGTCCTGAGTGGTCGGTTAACAACAACTTTGTATATGACTTACGTATAATCATTGTCGTTCCAGGCTCTATCTTTTTTACCGTATCAGACTAGGGGAGGTCTCTTTCTTCCTTTTGAAAGCCGCCAAAGTAATGCTTTTTTTTTGGCTTTTTTGGGCAAATTTCGGGTGCCTGAGTTCATCATCAAGGGCTAAGAAGGCTTAAACCTTGCCAGTATCGACGAACTGTTTATTAGCACTGTTATCATAGCAAAATCAGCCAGTTTGCTTGGTTGGAGCACTGGCTGCTTGCTGTATCATGGAAAAGGGGCCCTACGAGTGTTTGCCTTGGTCCCAGCCAGGTGAATTTAGCCGCATTTTTTCTCTCAGTTTTATTGAAAGCTTAAAAAGTCGAGAGAGTTTTTGGTGCAAAATGTTAGCTTGGTTGGAGACTTATAAAAAAAGCTTTCATTTGTGGGCACTAGTGTTTCCGGGGTTTTCCATGATGCAATGGGGCAGATTTGTGTTCTGTGGCTGATTGACTGCATATGCCAGCAGGAAATGGGTGGTTTCAGCTCAGGTATTTCAAGTTTGTCAATAAAAATTCATTTTCCTGTAGAAGAACAATTGTTTTATGTTAATGGCAACTTGAAAGTAAAGTAAAAGAGTTAGACAGCTTGTGTTTCAGGTAAAATTTGTTGTTTTTCACATTCGTTATTTGAGTCCATTGATAAATTTAAGAAATCTTAGTGCAATCCATCTCATTTAGCTTTAAATCTTGGGTTACTTCATTTTTTTTTCTCTCTTTTGGTTTGCCACGAACCCTTCTCAACTGTTGTTTCTGGAAAAAGTGTTGAAACTCCAGCATTTTTTATTTACCCCATATAATTTTGAGCTTTAGTATCTAGGTAAAAATGTTTCATTGCAAACACTCTTCTACTCTTTGATTTTAGATTTGCCAATTATATTGTGCCTGAATATTATATAGCGCAAACCTTCTTTGGAATAAACCCAAAATGAGGTAACTATGCTGCTTTATCTTAGTGTGGCAGGGAGAGATTGATTGATCGTTAATTAAACTGCACGTTGATTAGAATTAATCGACTAATGGAGACACAAATGATTAGTCATAATTCTAAAATATATCACATTGCAGATCACGGGAAAGTCAGAAGTAAAATTCTCTTGATACAATAATTGTACAAAGGGCTTATAAAATCGTAGATCACAATATAGAGCCTAGAGCGCAATTATCTGAAACTCTTCCAAAGCCGCTGCTTGTGCTACTTGCTCGTTTCGAAATTTTCGCACCTTCATACAGTCACACCAGAAGTCAGTGGTGACTAGATTTCTAGTAAAGAACACGGAATTCGGAGTACCTTGCCAATGCCGTTAATATAATTCAGCGCATTTGTTTTTAGCGAAAATAAATGATCATGTCATTACCGACAGTTTCGAGATTTGGAGCAGTAATATACACCATGGCCAGTTTCTCCAGTTCAAAGGTATTTTCTAAAAGCATTTTTAACCATCGTAATGTTTACAGCGTGCTTGTTATATCGTACTATTAACAATCATTTAAAATAAAAAAAAGTTAATCACGAAACAATAAAGTTTAAATTAAGCTTTTTCAACGGTTTTTGGAATATCCTTAACAAAGAATCGAATATAATGCCACACTTACTCACACAAAACCTCATCAGCAAAGCAAGGGTTCATTAACGTTTTTTTTTTAACTTCTTAACCAAGGCGGGCAATGAACTCTGGTTGCAACAAATTTAATTTTAGTCAAAACCTTCTTGCAACCCAATGAATTCTGGTTAAAACTCAAAGAAGTATACTTAAAATGCAATGGATTCAGGTTAAAACGGCAAACAGATGAAATCTCGATTTTTTCCAGATTCTGATTCCAAGTTGCTGCTCGCTCGCTCCGCAGCAACAATGAATTATTTTTAGATTTGCATGTCCTAACATATTAATATTTAGATAAAATGTGTGAGTATACACATGGCGAGTATAATAAAAATTCTAAAACGCTCCGTGCGTCAGGAGCCTCTAAGATTGTATTTATCAGAATTTCTCTAACAACAGAGCATAAATGTCTTTTCCTTAGTATTAATATTTTAAAAATTAAAGCTCATTTTGCTTCCCGTATAGGCATTCAATTCGTTATAAACTTAAACTCAATATTTGATATATCAGCTTTCTTTTATTATGCCAAATAATACCAATTTTATATTTTCGTTTTGCGAACAATTATTAAATAAAAATGGGTTTGAATCTAATCTAAAAGCCTGAAAATAGTAAAAGTACGTTGTAGAACACGTACTTAAAAACTTTAAAACTAAATTTTCGACCACTATCTGTAAGTAACCTTCGTCAGAGTTAAAATATCTCCTGATGTTTCATCAGGAGAATGCAAGTAAAGCATTTTGCTTCACGAAATAGTGTCACTGATAGTCGAGTTTTAAAGTTTTTTAGCACGTGTTGTACAACGTAATTTTACTATTTTTTAAAGCTTTTAGATCAGATTCAAACCCCTTTTTGATAATTTTACCAATTTTATACCTAATTTGAACTTAGGTACAAATTATATTTGACATTATAAAAACAAGATTAACTTTATCTGTTTTCTCATCATAGTCACAAAACTTAACTACTCAGTGGAAACCATCTGCAATGCAGGCAAAAACTTATCTTGACTAGAATTTAATTTTATAAATGAAACTAGATAAGACGACACGTCGATCAGCTGCAGTAGCAATACAATTCAAATCTCATGTAAGTATCTACTTCACGAAATTTATTTTTCAGCCCTCCGTTCGGTACATACACTTTATCAAATGACGAAATTAAAGTGTGGTTAACTTCCTGAAATCGTTATGAGACCATTTCTTTAAAACGTGGTACTTGATGAGCAAATGTTTAAGCAAATAAAAAAGCATAAAAGCTTTTTAAAAATGCGTGCAATTTTATGAAATTAATTGGTTCAGATTGTCCGAAAACAAAGAACAATTTAAGAAGAAGGTCCGGTACTGAATAGTTGAAAAAAAAAGAAGTTGTTTCTTTAAAACATTACTGAATCTCGTAAAATTGTTGGGCAACAACATCAACTACAAAAAAAAACCCTTTGCTGTCTGCATGTGGGCTAGGACATTAAGTCAGTAATCTTAGATAAATGTTCAGAGATCTCATCAAACTATACAGCTGATCAGAATTGTCTTTCCTTGTCTATTCATTTTGTTTTCTCATCATTTCAAATTGCATACAGAAATAAGACCAAATTAATAATAAATTAAGACTGGAGCAGCCAGAAAATCAAGGACAATGACTCCCAGATATGTTCTTATAAAAAGCCGTGTACTTTCTAAAAAAGTGTAATCATCAAGTTTGTTAACTTAGGTCCACTTAACTTGTTGAAAAACTTGCACTAGATTTGTTCATGATATTGTTTAAATTTAAAGTTATTAGTAGTATCTTATCAAAGATCAGCTTTTGATTAAGAAAGCATTGGGTATACTGGCCTTTTAGTAAAACATAGAAAGCCAAATTTTGCCGTATGTAGACGTACAAATGGATTTCTAAAATCGTCTTTATTTTATGTTTCGTCAAGAAAGCGTCACGTGTTTGTTAAGTTAAAACAATTCACAAAGCGTTTAGCGACGATTCGGTAAAGAGTTTTTTCCCAATCAATCTTCCGGCGAAAACAATCGTTTAATATTACATCAGTTTTTTTACAAACGCCTATCGTCCGGACAAAACCTTATCTCCATGACCGGTGAATTTCTTAATAAAATGGCTGAAACAGTTAGCTTAGTAATTACAGTTGTGATAAAGAAACACAGAAGGCTAAATTAGAAGTTTAATACTCAGAAAGAAATCAAAGAATTTTACATTTTCAGGGAATATCTCTCCGTTATTTATGTATATCGAGAAAGTAAGTATTTTCAAAATGTCCGTTCGGGTCGTCCGTTAATGATAGTTTGGTTTATCTTCTTTTGAATCAATTGAGTTATATAGCTAGGCTGCTAGTTTAAGCAGTTCACCGAGTCTAACTTGCACACTGTGTCATTATAAGTCAGTCAGCTAAGGTACCGGTAATCAAAAGTGAAAAACATATTATTGTCAGTCAGAGCATTTTAGCTTTTAGTACAAATAATACATTTCCATAGGAGGTTTAAAATCTTGTCATAAAGGTTAAAATGTTCTTAATTAAAAAAATTCCAACGTCAGTAAATGTCCTTCGACTATTTTCAAATACAAGCTTAACTTTTCTTTTATAAGAACAACTTTAGAAGTACGAGGCTCAAACAATTTAAGAACAATCTCATGATGAAGCTCCGAACATCTGAAAATGTGTTAGTTAGAAATTTGACCAAAATTCATTAAATTTACCTGGCAACATAATATTCTCAGTAAACACAAGAAGTTTCACTAAGTATAAGTTTTGATTAATTGTGGAGTCTTATGTTTATATTAAAAAGTATCTTATAAGGATTAAAGTGTTTTAAATATGTATTCCATCGCCCCTCATAGACAATTATTTTTTAAGACAAAAAGCTGATTTTACCAATTGAATGTAAATTAGGATCAACGCAAAATTGATGAACTACAAACGATTGTTCGTGTATGACTATCAGTAAAACTTTCAGACGACCACTGAAAGATATTGTGCTTTGATCAAAGTATTTTGCTATATAAATTCATATACGGTGTTGTTAAGTAGTTCATTTGTGTGAGTTTTCAATTTACAAAACATTGTTAAGACGACAACCTTCTTTTACCAAAGCTACGACCTACGTTAAATACAATATGACACGCTGCGTCCATAAGCTAAAGAGCATGGAATAAAATAAATTAAGGTAGAAAAAGTTAAAAAGAAGGAAGAGAAAATTATGTAGTAAATATCATCAAATTTCGTACAATTCTGTGCACATTTTAGTCGACCTTTACAACGATTGATAAAAATCGAGCTGCCTAATTGGCAAAGAGTTTTCTTTATGACATTGTTACATTTATATTGCGCAAGCCTAGGATGCCATTGTTCCATTCTTAAAAAAAAGGCACTCCGTAACAAACTGTTTTTCATTTTATTTAAGAAATAAATACAGTATACAGGAGATTTTTATCATGAGACATCCACAAGCCTCTAAAGAAATCATTGCTTACACGAAAAAATCAAATAGCGTCAAAGATCATTTTTATAAAAAATAGTTGCTTTTTGTAAAGAGGAACTAAAAGGTTTTTTAGCCACTGGATTAGAAAAGGGTGAGAAATGAGATCAATTTTGGTTGAATTGAAATTACTTTGTTTAGATTTTGTGATATCCAAAAACCTATAACTTGTTTTTGATCATATCGCATGATCTATTAATCATGATTTTATCTTTGTTAAGGCTACTTTTGATAAAAAATTCAATATAATAAAAACCAACAATAAAACATTACTACTACGTTTCGTTATCATCGTGACGACATTCGTCAGGCAAACTAGTACTGGCGGAAAAAATGTAACTAGGATATAAACGTATGGAAATATGCAAACTAGGCAAGCTAAATACAATGGAGTAATGAACTGTAAAAAGGCAATAGCTAAGACAAAAAACGCACTGGACTGTGCGTATTGACAGGGCCGTATAAAATCAAGTGATAATGCTGAAATACAAAAAAAAAGTTAAATAAATATTTTAGATTTTACACAATCAGATTGTTTGAGAAACGGCTTAAACTGTCTAATGTATAACATCTCATGGATAAGAAAGTCCTTTTTTCTACGGCATTTTTTAAGAACAGAAAAGTTTCTTTGAATTTCTTGCGGCTAGTGTTGTGAGTATATAGACTGAAGATGTCTGCTGATACTTGAGTTCGATAGTTGATGTTCGTCAATGCGCTGGAACAGACGTCGGGTGGTGTACTTCACGTACCCTGTTTCACAAAGTGGACATTAATACTTGCATATCACGGATTGTTCGTTGACGATGCTACGTTTCGGCTCTGAAAAACGAATATCATCATCTATCTTGCGGCTCTTATAAAAATAGGTTGGATTGTGACATCAATTTTTTTGCCGAGCGCACGACATCAGCCGATTTTTTATTTCTGCATGAATGGGCAAGTTATACGTACGGGCGTTTCATCTACACTGGAATCACGAACAGTTGATGTCTTTCTGCTTTAAAAGACTGGATTGTAAAATTCATAAGAGTAGACGGGTACTTTAATTTGGCAAAAACCTGTCTAAGGCGGTCACATTCAGATAAGAAAAGTTTACGATTAGAGGACAGTTTGTGTGCACGATCTAAATCGATTGTCTACGTTGCTGTAAAAATGTAACAATAGCCCGGTGTTGGTGAGTTTATTGTAGACCCGTGTTAGCAAATTACTTCCTCTCCTCAATAATGTCATCCCTAAAAAAGAGAGTTGATTGTTTTTGGCTAGTCCCATGGTAAAATGCACTGCAGGATGACATGCGCTATGTTGAAAAGATGGGTAGATGAAATGCTATCCATTAAAGGGTATCCTCAACATACCTTCTACAAATCTTTGGTATGGAGTTTTCATAGAAATGTTTTCCCTCGACGGCGCAAAGAAAAACTTTAGCTAAAACTGGGCCTAGGGGTGAGCCCATGGCAACACCATCCTTTGGCTTGGAAAGCTGGCTGTTAAAAAATATGCAGATTCCTGACATTTAGCTCACAGTCCAGTGTGTTTTTTGTCTTATAGCTATTGTCTCTTTATAGTTTATTACTCCATTGTATTTAGCATGCCTAGTTTGCATATTTGCATATGTTTATATCCTATATTTAAATAGTTACATATTTTGCCAGTTTGCCTGATGATGTCGTCGCGATGATGACGAAACGTAGCAGTATTTTTTTATCGTTGGTTTTTATATTGAATTGATTTTAACTTTTCATCCCAAAACCAAATTTTAATATAATATTGTTTTTACCGTTTCATGTTTCTTTTTTCAACAGCTTTTAGCATTGACTGCCCTGTGCTTTGTGTCTTTAGCCAGAGCAGGAGTTCCAGTGATCCAAATCAATGATCGTGGTATATGGAGCAACGCAGATACACAAAAGAACGATCGTGAACTTTCGGGATTACAATCCTCGGTTTACGAGCAGCAGACTATAAACACTAATAATGCCAAAACACACCGCGGCCTTGATATAAGAACAATAAGGGGAACAAAGACGAAACTAACAAAATCGGCATCAAAGTAAGTCAAAGTAGAAATACAGAGGGAAGTAAAGAAAGGGTATAATATTTGAGATTATTGTCGTCCATTGGGTGGACAATAAGAAATCAGTCGTTTTGATTAACCATACTATTTTTGAATAATGTAATCAAATGTAATACAATATAATACAAAACAGTTTTTGGACAGATCAATCGAGATCGCGAATATGATGTTCACTTTTACTGTCAAAACAAAGTAAAAAGACTAATTTTCTCGTTCATTATTGAAAAATATCGGCCCTTCTTCTTTTGCTCAGACCTTGTACTCGGTTATTGAGATGTTTATACAATACAATAAAACACAATTCATTACAGTGTTATAAGAAGCTAAATCTTTTACAAGCCTATAGTGGCCCATCTGGCCGGCGCTTATCTCCGGTTTCCGTAATGTCAAGCAGATAAGAGCCTTCAACTATCCCTGGACGGGTCGTTGATCCATTGCAGGTTAGTTCCCAGAAAATACTAGTTGTCATTTTCTTACCCAGGAAGGATGGAAAACTGAGTTAGCTTAGGCGGAAAAGAAGGTCACGTAAATATTCGAATCTCGGCAAAGTGTTGGGATCGAAAGAAGGACCTTGTGTCTGGAAAGCAGAGATTTTACCGACTGCGACAAACAATACAAAACAATATAGTACAGTACCGGTATGTAATTGTTAAACATATTTTTGCTAAAATGAGAGCGCTTGTTCTCAGCCAGTTGCACATCTCAATTCTTTCGTCCTCGTGCTTTGATTTGTTTTTGCTCCTAGGAAAAGTTTTTACTCATCTCAGTTAATCGTCAATTGCGCGCAGCCTTCAGGCTTCCCGTTTAGGAAAAATAAAATGCATATATTAGAGTATATTGCCCTCATTCCTGAGTCTATTGATCTTAAACCTGGTACACACAGACATGCCGAGCTCACTTGTGGTTTTAAGATTTAATACTGACAATGTTCTATTATCAGGCCTGTTCGCTGAAAGTTTTTCTGGGGGGGAGGAAAGGGAGGGGGGGGGGGGACATGGATGCGAACAAAATATTTTGGGACCAGCAACTTTAAACATGACGTCATTTATCACAACTTAATCGAACACTTGAATTTTTTATGGACAAAAAGAGGCAACATGATGGCTAAATTTTTTACAAACATTTTCGACTTTGCAGTCATCCTCAGGCTATTGTTAAGTCTTAATTTATCAATTAATTAAATCAAACGGACTTTTACGGCTGTTGAGATAAGGGTTGGGAGTGGGGAGGTGGTGTGTGCGCATCCTCGCAACTCTACCCTTCCTGTGCACGGTTAAGATTATAATTCATGCTTCAAGAAAATTGTGAAGTACCACGATCATAACCCTAACCCTATCCGTACTACTATAGCCAACCACTACCCTAATACAAATTAACCATTAACCTAATCCTAATCTAAACATAGACGAAAAGCTGCTGACTGACACATAACTTGATTAGTGACTCATTTGCTCATTTGACACACAAGAAAATTACGCGCCCCCCCTCCGTTCGTAATGGTTTTTACTTGCTATATATAGGTTAGAAAATTGTTGGGAATATTTTGCTATTCAGTGAAAACGTGTTCTAAAAACCTTTCCCAGTTATCTTTGTAGAATTAGTTAAATTATTAAAATAAACTTGAACAAAATTAGAGCTGCGAATGCCAGAACTCAGAATCAAGAATGAAAACTATAAAGTACGTAAACATTCCGGCATTATGTCTCTGTATATTTCTTTGCAGCTTATACACTAACCGGAAACGCCAGTTGACGCATCCGTGGACTCATTCTAACCCGTGCAAGCAAGCCACAAAAGTTAAACACCCTCAGGATTATTTTCAAACTAAAGATTATTTTTTTCCAAACGCCTATGTAACAAGCGTCTGTATTCCCAATGGTAGTGGATCAGCGGCATATCAGTCATGCGGTTATCATGGATATCACGACTTGGAGTGTGTGACACAACTGCAAGACATCCATTTCATGCGCAAGCCGTCTTCCTCAGATCCTTCAACTTGGTATAAAGCTAAGATACCAAATGTTCCAATTACTTGCTCTTGTATGGCACGCACGAGAAAATAACAGTAAAACGCTTATATCGAATTACACGGTTAACAATAAACTTTAGTTAAAAACAAAAGGTAATAAAATTGAATACAAAAAAAAAAACTGTGGAAAAATAGAATATGTGGCATTATTATTTTTAAATAGGAATAAGAATACTGGACTTAAACGGGTAGACCTAGTCATTGATTAATTATTACTTCAAGGATTATGATGACGATGATAGATAGATAATCATTACTGCGATGAATAATCTTGATGGTGCGGAAGGATGGCAGTGACGATGTAGGTGTTAGTGATTGTGATAAATAATGATGACGACGGTGGTGATATAACAATGATGTTAATGATGACTGATTATGACGATAATAATGATGAATGGAGCATGATGATTACGATCGTAATGGTGAACAATGATGTTAACGGTAACTATTGAATCATGTACAAGATGACGATACTGATGATGATGGTAATGCATGATGATAATGACAATGTTGATGACGATCATGGTGATTATGATGTATCAAAAGATAAGATGAGATAAGATAGACTTTATTTTACGAGGGTAAACCTGACAGTAACATGAATCACTGATTAACTTATGTCCCTATAAAATTAAAAATACAATTTGTTATAACTACAATAATATTAATTATATATGGAAAAATAATAAAAAATATAATATACCAAAAACTCAAAACAATTTATATCAAACGATCCCCTAGTCTTTTGAGAATCTAACAATATTTTCCATAATTCAGCCTTAAAGGTTCCAAAGAGTTTTTTGTCTTTAAAAATAGAGGCAAATTGTTCCAATCTTTTACAGTTCTCGCGTTAAAAGTACGTCCTCCCTTTGTGATGTTCCTATGACGCGGGCACAGTAAAATTATACTACAATATCCCGTGACTCTTGAGTGAGCATCAGAGGTTTTTTTCTAAGAGACACGTTTAAATGGTCGGGTAGAGTACCTTTTATCCGTTTATAGGCCAGTTCACATCGCTTTATGTATACTTCATTATAAAAAGGGATCCGACTTAGGTTATTAAATAATGTTACTGTTCGACTAGTGCGTTGTGCTTCAAGAATAACACGTGCAGCCTGTTTCTGCACACGGGGAACTCTTTCGAGTGCTTCTTTGTTACATGATGTCCATACTGGGCTTGAAAACATCATTAGTGATTTTATTACTGTATTAAGATAAATTATTATTAAAATAAATTATTTTATGGGTTTTTTTTTAAGTAGGGGCTAATATAATAATAATAACAATAATAATAATAATAATAATAATAATAATAATAATAATAATAATAATAATAATAAGAGGTTCTTAAAAACGCATTTTACAAGTGTCTCAATGCTTTTTACATACTAAATCTGATAAAAAATCTATAAAAGTTGATGAGAATCTATAAAAGTTGAAAAAAATAAATAAAAACGATATTAAACATTGAAAGCTTTTTTTAAAAAGATGAGTTTTAAGTTTATTTTTAAAACATGCCAGGGTCTCAGAATTTTTAATAGATAAGGGAAGTTCGTTCTATAATGTGGGAGCGGCGTAAGAGAAAGCACGAACGCCATAGGTAGCTGTTCTGGTCTTAGAGACGATTAAGTTATGGGACGACGATGAGCGAAGATTTTGGGATGGACAATAAAAGGGTCAGAAGGTTAGATAAGTATTCAGGTGCCATGCCATTTAGGGCCTTGTAGCTATAGGTGGTGATTAGAAGTTTGAAAATAATGCGTTGTTCGACAGGGAGCCAGTGGAGATTTTGGAGTATTGGGGTGATATGTTCGGATTTCTTTGCTTTAGTTATCAATCTAGCTGCGGTATTTTGAAGTCTCTGGAGTTTGTTAATCTGACATGATGGTAATCCATAGAGTAAGCAATTGCAATAATCCAGCTTAGATGAAATGAAGGCATGTACCACCCTTTCGGTGTCTTGTTTTGACAGAAATTTTGTAACTTTGGCGATTTGATATATGGCTCGCGAGGCTTTGCGGGAAATGTTATTCGTAACATGATGCGTAAAAGGCCAAGTTGCTTTGAAAGCTAGTTGTAGGGTTCATTTATATGCTCTTCGTAAAAAAAGTAAAGAGACGTAAAAGACGTTAATGAACCCTTGGTGACATGTACAATTTTTGTGTTATCCGTTTTTACTTCCTATATTTCCCCTTATCTAGGGCGATGTGCTACCGTAGACGTTTCCCCGTTACTGAGTTTTTTTTTCCATATTTATATACATTTTGTTTGCTCTATCCCATCTCTTTATTTCACTCAGATCCAGTGACAATGATTGATTTAATGGTTTTCCAATTTGAGCTCAAAGGCAAAGTAGTGTCATCTGTGTAATAAATGCTGTTTTTTTAATAAACAATAAGAATCGACTATCATCAGTTTACTCAATATACAAGTTCTCTCAATCACTAACAATAAATCCACATAAGTACAGTTCAGTTCAACAACCATTTCTCTTCGCTTCAGTTCTATTTTCAACTGCTCAATTTACATCACGTTCATACGGTGGCCCATAAGGGACACTGCTGCATCATAAAACAAAATGCTTTCACACTAATAAAGCTCACTTTCTTCCTTTAAGTAATCATCTACACTCTTTGCAAATACACTTTCCCCGTCAAATAGTATCTGCTCCGTAGAAATCGAGTTTCTCCGTGGAAAATCAG
>JAOBRB020201474.1:0-12220 GCA_027575285.2 Zoanthus pulchellus
CTCTACAGTCACAAGTATTTTCATTAGACAATGTAGTGAAGAAAAACAAAGAGGCGATGCCTTTTTATACTGGATTTTCAAACCTTGAGGCTTTTTCAGCCACATATGATTTTCTAAATCCTGGAGAAGAAGGGGAAAATATTCATTACAGGCAATCAAACCTGGATATACTGCCTGACCAGCCAAGAATCAAAAACAAGAGGTAGGCCAAGATCTCTCAAACCAAAAGATGAGTTTTTTCTTGTTATATGCAGATTGAGACAGGGATTTCCAGAAACACATTTGGCTGATCTATTTAACATTTTTCAATCTACTCTAAGTCGTATATTTATTACCTGGCTCAACTTTATATATTTACGTTTTGGAACTGCGAACATTTGGCCAAGTAGATCAAATGTTCAAAGACAATGCCCGAGAAGTTTAAAGAGAAATACCCCCAAACTAGGGTAGTCATTGATTGTACTGAGGTCCGCTGCCAAATGCCAAGCTCACTGCTATTAAACACCGAATTGTTCTGTTCATACAAGAATCTGTTCATACAAGCTCTGAAAGCACTTGTGGGGATTTCACCATCTGGCGCAACTTCATTCATTAGTCAGCTGTACACGGGCAGCATCTCTGATCGAGAAATAGTCGAGAGAAGTAGTATATTAGAACTGCCATTTGATGATGGTGATGCAATTATGGCAAACAAAGGTTTCACTATTAGTGATATTCTACCACTGGGAGTGTCATTGAATCTACCCCCATTTCTTGGTGCTAACAAGCAAATGGATCCCGAAGAAGTCATCCAGACCCAGCAGATTGCTCGCCTGAGAATTCACGTAGAACGGGCTATAAATAAAATTAAAAACTTCCACATCTAGGACAAAGTAGTCTCATTAAAGCAATTTGGCATAGTCAATCAAATGTGGGCAGTATGTGCCTTTTTCTGTAATATACAAAACCCTATTTTGTCTGAATAAGCGCTATGACTATTAATAACTAAACTGGTTAACAAATATGCTATTAATCAAAATTAAACCTGTGATTCCAGAAAATACCCATGGCATACCACCGGCAATGAAGGAGTGGGAGTGCAAACCCAGTGTTTTGGGGTTGGGAGGTTCATTTTATTTCTCATACTAGTTCTGTAGTTAATGGTACAGAAATTCCAGAGGGCTGTAAAGGTTATGGATATAATCTCCAACTGCACAAGAGAAAATGTGACTATCAACAGACATCGATAACTTTTACTGACCGAATAGTAAGTATACGACTGTGGTTTACAATGGTGATGGTCCTACATTACGTTCACTTTCTTTTATCCAAACTTTGTTTTGACTCTTGAAGGGATAGTGAGCATTTTTTAACTAAATTCTCTCCACCACCCAACAACCAAAAAAGGTTGTGGTACACTTTGAGCCGTGTTTTAAGTTTATATCTTATCCTTTAATCTTGGAAGGATTATACAATTCTTTTAATAATGGTATAACTATAAATTTTTTTCTTGAAATCATTTCTGTAAGAAAACACTACAATAATATAGACTGACAAGTTTTCCTTTGCAGAGTTGCAATTAGCCAGATTCTGATTTATTTGAAAAAAATTGTTGATAGCATACAACATTAACTTTTTAGAGGTGATTCAAGAAATTTGCCTTTAAAACTAAGACAAAAAAGATTAAAATTGACTTCAAAAAAAAATAAATATAATTTCCAATTTTCCTGACAATAATTTGGGATTCACTATATATACTATCAATGTATCATATTTTTTGTCAATAGGAAAAAAAAGTTGTAACTTTTATATAGCCACAAAGTAAAAAGATTTATTTTGAGAAACAAACATTCACAAAATTACACTACTAATTCATTTGTTCACTTCTGATAAAATTTTCACTTGAAAGATCTCAAGAAACAAATTAACATTTCGAATTTGTGTTGGATTTGAAAACTGTTTTTACTGACAACCGTTTGCTATCAAAAATAAAGCTGATAATTTTTTGCACTTCAAAGAGTACCATAACCTTAAAGCATTTGGCATGAAACAAAATAACCTCCCCATTTATAATTAACAAGTCAAAGAGCAATTCAGGCAAAAATGCTTCTCCTTTTTTTTAAAATAAAATTTTTTGCAAAGAAAACTTTGGTTTTGTTTGTCTGACCAATATTGCAAAACTGATATTTTGATTGTATGACATGACCAAAATCATGGTAAACCCTCAAAGTATAATTATTACAGAATAAGAATTTTAACAGAAACAAATGTATTATCAGATAAGCAAAAAGAACCTAAACAAAAACATGTTCAGTGATATATAAATTGATTGAAAGAATTTTTATATTCATCTCATCAGTTCCATATGCAAATTACCCAATAGAAATTTTGTGTCCTTTTTAATCTTTGTTGCTAGTAATTTAATGAATCATTTACATTAAAATAAAACACATTTTAAGAGCTATTCTACAGCAAACATCAGAAAATTAAAACATCAGTTTTTTTTTCTTTTGGGACATTTACATGTAAAACGGATGAGCTTTATGATGTGTCTATACTATACATATACAGTATGTGCATAATCTGTTGCAGCATGCTGGATAAAATGTGTAAAATAATAATTACTGAGTTGTTGTTTCAAATCATTCCAGTACTGGTTATTGAATGGGATTCTCTCAACTGACATTCCTTTTTTGGTATATACTACAAAATCACACCAATCAACACCAGATACACCCATCTGCCCCTGTACTTGAGCAAAATATATGTATGGCTGGTCTTAAGTTTGCATTTTCTCCATCTCTGTAACAAAAGAAGTTTGAGTCAGAACAAGCATTTAAGGGGCTAACTAAAAATTTTGTTTCTGGACACTTGACCTCCAATAACCCAAATGGTTTTGAACTGCCAGGATCAATAATCTTGCCGTCAGGTGAGCCCCCAAGAAATGGCAAGTCTGCCGAGATAATAAATCCACATTTGAAAATATAAACCAACTTCTTGCTTTTCATGTATTTCTGATACATATCAATGGCAACTGGCTCATATTATGTTTCATGCTTAGTATACCTGGATTGAAATGGTTTAGGGTACATTAAGTCTTGTGCAAAACGACTATGATTTCTCTGTCTTCGAGATTAACTGGAATTTGGATGCTGTAAATCGATACTTAAGCTCTGATTTCCACTGTTCAGAGGCACACTGATCTCTTGTTCCTTTTTCGGTCTTGTTTATGCAGTTTTCATCAACAATAAGTGAATGTATGAGATATCTTTCTAATTCACTCATATTTTCGGGCAAAGCATATTCCTCAAATTTTTTGAAAGGAAATTGTGGATAAATTAGTGGTAAACTGTTGTTATTGGCTCTAGGAATTGCACTAACATTACAGTGCACCATAAAATTGGATTCTGTATGAGAAAGCTGATAGCTTGCATAGGAACCAACAGGTTAGCAGCCAAATTTCGTCTCATTGAGTTCTGTCTCGATATACCCTATTGCTGCCAGGCCCATTTTTGGATTTATTTGTCTCAAAGTTTGCTTGTACTTTTTTTCCTCAGCAGTACTTGGCAGCAGTGTTTTGTTCTTTCTTGCCTCATAAAGTATAGATTGTATGCAATTCCCTTCATTTTCCTTGTCATCAAGCTTGGTTTTTGAAACCACTACTGGTTGGGGATAAATTGAATTGCCCCTAACCTCATTGTGCCAGGACTGTAATTTTGATGTGCATGCAACATCTGGGTTTAACATTGGATCATCTTTGAGGTCAGCTGTCGTGTTACAGTTAAACAAACTGAATTTACAAATCAAAAACATAAGTGCAAGAGAATGATTACAAAACCCGGTCTTACCAGCAACTCAAGTACATAAACTGTCTATTACTTGTCCAGAAACAATATACAAAGTTAAACGGAGTTCATGTGGAGTATCAATTTTTCGAAATGAGTGATAACAGCTGCACTTGAAATAGAAATATCTTTGATCGTAATTTGTTTGAATGTCTTTCAAGTACTGGTCCTTCTGGAATGTCTTAGCCTTTCGTAAACCAGTTGGAACTTTATGATCTTTTGAGTTGCCTAGATGTTTTCCTGTTCTAGCAACATGTTCATCCATTTCAAAGGTAACTTCTTTAACAATTTTGACCATGAATCCTTGGGATAAATTATTTTCGAACGGACGGGAGAATTAATCGAGGTCACACAGAACGTTTGAGATTTTCCGAGTTTCTCAAGCTTCCTTTTTGTGTAAATTAGGTTTGGGTCAGGATCAATCACAAATTTGTCCTTTCCTGTGCTGATATATTTGTCAATTCTTAATGGGGAAAATAGAAAACAGAGAATTATACATTAGTGTTAACATTTCCAAAATATAGCAAACTTTTGAATGAAATGAATGCAATTTGATACCTGCAATAGAGCATTTCTTCGCTTACCGTTCCACTAGAAGTGCTTTTATTTTTAAACCTTTTAACGAATCGCCGCGGCATTTCAACCAGAACCTCAGGACATCCTTGCAACACTCTGATGGCTTTTTTCTTTCAAAGAAGCACCGGGAATGTCCTCTTCGCAAAGAGATACACTCGATAACCTTGCCATTTTGCAAATCGAAAGGCACCGTCCTCAACATCCCATATAAGCCTCGTTTTCATGTACTTTGAGTATGCGCCCACCATTTATGAATATGGCGTATTTTGAAGATTTCTTTAATATTTGAATAAGGTTAAACTTCGAGCAAAAATCGTGTAATATTTGAGAAGCATGATTTAGAACATCACAGTTAAAGTCTACAAGGATGAACAAATCTTTATCTGCAGTAACCGCTTCGGCGAGGTCTTCATCGAAGAAATTTAAGGATGCATTGGTGGTCGGTAGGCAGGACAGTCGAGAAAAGATTTGCAAATTTTTGCCTGGATTTTGAGCCAAAGTTGATGAAAGCCGTTATTCGAAATATTTGATTGTTCATTCAAGCGTTGAACATTGTATAGCTGCTCTTTACAAAGGCGCAAACACCACCTCCAGCATTATTTAAACTGTCAAGCCTATAAATGTTTTAAATAGGGATTTCAAACTCCAAATCCTGCACAGTACTATCTAACCAGGTCTCAGAGACTATGAAGATGTCGAAGTCTTTCTTTATTATAGCGAGAATAAAGTGTTCTCGGTTCTTAATGGAGCGAGCATTGAGATGGACAAGTTGCATATTTCTCTTCTGTATACGTTTTATCTCGCTTTAGAAACATTTTCACTCATTCCTTGATATAATTCCACGTCTCCCGCAAGCAAAATAAGGTTAAAAGCAAAAGTTGCAATAGAATTGCAGTTGCAATAGAATTGCTATAATAAAGGACTCTTATTTTTGAGAATCGTCTACGCTCACAAGGATTTACCTTGTAGTTTCGACGTGAAAGGCATGATAATACTTCCAAGGCCAATTTGGTATGTCGTAAGATTAATATCCACATCAAAGCTGTCATTTTGGAGTTTCGAAGGGAAATTAATAAGTAGTATGACAAAAAAGAGGAAAAGTTGCTGAGCTTTGCTGAATACTCCTGCCGTCACGCTTCATGCTTCATTCCCAAAGAAACAATTTAAGAACAAGCTCAGTTTGAGGCTGAAAAAATGTGAAAATGTTCCTGGTTGGACCTTATACTAAAATTAAACAAGTATAACAAACATCTTCCTGCAATCCAATAGGAATGTAAGGAACCAAAATTATGGAACAAGAAAAACACCAAAGACATGAAAATGCATTGTTGTCCACTTGTCAAGTAGCTGAATCGATCGTCGCACTGATATCAATATATAGTTCCTGATTAATAGTTAGGGAACTTGTTTTAAAATATCCACAGACCGGAAACCGTTTTAAAAATCCACAAACCGGAAACGGCTTATTTAGAAATTTCGCAGGTCCAAAACTTGTTTAAAAAAATCCACAGACCGAGAACTTGTTTTAAAAAATAGTCCACAAACCGAGCACATTTTGCTTCAAAAAATCCACAGCTCGGCGGCGCGAACTCAACTAATTGCGAAACAAGTAAAGTTATTACTAAGTTTCTATGCTTATAATTTTGTTTTATTGAGAATAAATTTCATTATCCACATGTCCACGGAAGCACTGAGTTTTTTCAATAACGAAAAGAGTACATGACTATGCAATGCCAGTTTATTAAAGTGGATTGAGAAAGGGCATCTTTATTGGATCACGCCTGGTTAATTTGTCGATATTAATCTCATCATAGTACGGTTTAATGTCTGTGAGCAAAGAGAAGCAGAAGGGCGTAGAGCCTCTTCTGCCGCTTCATTGTGCCTGCCATATGATATTGTTCGCCCATTTTCAAATTAACCTGCCTATTTATCAGTCGCAACTAAAAAAACCCATAAACTATATAATTTTTCAGAAATAATATCCGCCAACCGTAAAACTTGCCCCATTGTAAGTACCTGTAGAACATTTTATTACCAAACCGCTAAAAATCTAGCATCAAACCTGGCTGCGTTGGATAATGGAGACTCTTAAATAGACGTTAGATTTTGTTCAACGTTTAGATAATGAAGCTAATATTTCTTATTTCGTAACATCTTGGCCCACAGAAATTATCTTCAAGAAACGATTTTTTATATCTTAGATCAAATGTACGTCCGTAAAAAGCTCCCTGCAGTCGCTAGCAAACTCATTTCTAAACGCCAACCAAGCGCGTATGCAGGGTAGTGGGGGTGCTTCGCCCCCTCCTCCACCTGATAAAAAGGTCTGCGTAGTCAAATCAGATATGGCAAGATAAGGACAATCAAAACGGGATGAAATAAAAGAAAAAAAGTAGACAGCCATTCAGGTCGGGGCTACAAATTAAATAATCTTTCGTGCGTATTTGTGATAATACCTCGTAGACAATTTGCACCAACATTCTGATTTTTGCATGTATACATTTTTAGTCTTGACCTCTCGGGTGATTCTGACAAAACCCACACTTTCACAAACTTTAATTTTGTGACGTCACACCTCGCCACTCTATTGCGCTTAAATTAAAAGAAACGTGGATCGTAAAAGTTTCAACAATGTTCGAATTCGTTGCTCGACAAAATGTTGTCAAACAATCAAGTTTGTGTATTCACCAAATTTCTTTCAAAAACATCTCAAATGGTGCGGAACTGAGTGTCGAACAGTTCTTTTCAAACATACGAGTAACGTATTCCTCGAAAACTGCGCCTGATGATTGGGTAAAATAGAGACAGAACCTTTAAACGATACTTACCTGTTAGGCTCAATATATCCACACGTGTAGTTAATACGAATCTTCAGCTTGGATAATAATAGGTATTTGCTAGTTCTATATCCATTACTTAGCCCTCTAAAAACAAATTTTTGTTTTGTTATTTCTTCTTCAATTTCTTAAAATAGCAATAGCCATATTTTTTCCCTTGTGAGCATGTAATAACTTTTATCATAAAAATTATTATTGCTCACAAGGAAAAAAATGTGTCTTTGAGAACCTGGTTATAATTATTTGAACGTATATATAGGTTGTCTCTGAATAAACGAGGACGACAAAACATTGCGCTTCGATGCACATGCACAAGAAAAGTTAAATAAATGGAATATAAAAGGCGCAGAGTCGAGTGCAAATTTCGCACGGAATCCGTTCTGTTATTGAGAACAGAGGACGCAACTCTGTGTCCACGCTCACGGACTGCTGCAAGGCGTTGCAGGCGGACGTTTTTGAAGTTTCCAGTACCGCTGCGGCTGCTTTCAGTTCCTTGAGATAAACTCCTGCCGATTTGAGGTTGGTTCTCAAATTGTCCTTGTATCTCCTCCTTGAGTGGCCCTGCTTACGGTGGCCCGATACCAACTCACCATAGAAGATCTGGCGTGGGATCCGACTTTCATCCATCCGAACCACGTGACCAGTCTAGTGTAGTTTTGCTTGAAGGATTTTGGCTTCAATGCTGGTAGAATTGGCTCTGTCAAGAACTTTTTGATTTTGTGACCCGATCCTGCCATCTTATCCGCATAGTTATCGTAGTGCTCTTGTGTGGAACTCTTCCAGCTGTTTAACATGACTGCGATACAGAGTCCATATTTGGCAGCCATATAGTAATGATGGAATAACTACAGCATTATAAACTTTGAACTTAGTTGCAAAGCGAACGTCTTTGTGATGCAGGTCTTTGATGCGGAGCCTGCCAAGTGCCTGGTTTGCTTTCTGTATCCTAGTGTTATTTCTTTATCCAGAGAGCCATCGTTGCAGATGATGCTGCTGGTCAGGTATCTAAACTCAACGTTCTTTAGTTGCAAGTCATCGATAGTGATAGAAGGTTGCTGAGGGGAGCTCGCAGGAGCAGCTTGAAGGAGAACCTTGATTTTGCTGAGGCTGATTGTCAGGCCGAACAACTTTGCAGCTTCCGAGAACTTGTCAATAATTACTTGCAAGTGGTTTTCCTTGTGGGCCATCAAGGCACAATCATCGGCGAAGAGTGCCTCAATTAAAAGTATCACCAGTGTTTTTGATCTTGCTGTGAGGCGTCTTAGATCAAACAAGGATCCGTCCAATCGGTATCTAATGTAAAAACCAAATTCCAGGTCTTAAATAGCGTGGAGTATCACCTGGGTAAAGAACAGATTGAAAAGCACTGGCGCGAGCACGCAGCCTTGTTTAACGCCAGTCGTGATGTGGAGTCTCTCAGAGGGTTAACCATCCGTCATCACTTCACCTATCATCTGCCGCCGCCTGCCCACTTGGTAAGGCGCCAGTCTGATGTGCGGAAGTCTCTGGTTTGATTCTCGGCCAGAACATCACTTGGGGTCTTAAAATAACTGAGGAGAAAGTGTTGTCTTTGCTCTAACATCTGGAAATGGGCAGACATTCGTGTCTTCTTGGATAAGGACGTTAAACCGTAGGTCCAGTCTCTCGATAACTCCACATACTTTTCGCCAAGAGCAGGGTGGTGATCCCAGTGTTGAGCTCTGTTTCTTCCATTGAGGGCACTTCTTATCGGCTGCCAAGCCGCGCCTTAAAATGTGAGCCGCTCCAGCAGACTTTCTAAGACCCTCAAGTTTCTGACCTCAACTGTATATGCTTGTAAACAGGTTGTTCGGTCAACTGAGGATGGACGGTTCAGGAGCTGGATAAAGTGTTCTTTCCATCTTTCTCTGATAGCGGCCTTGTCCTTGATGAGAGTCACTTCGTCTGCTGAGAGCAGAAGCGTAGAACGAGATTTGAGAGGGCCATACACTGCTTTTTTGGAATTAAAGAATTGCTTTAAGGTGCATATGATACGGATTTTTTTTCAGCGTTTTCTCACATTTAATGCTTGAGAAAGACGAATTTGATATTCTAAGTCCTCAATAAAAATCTAACCACGGTTTTTGCGTCTTGAAATTATAATTTTGAAGTAAAAATTTGTCCGGAGTCTGGGTTCTGATATGACCTCACATTGTTTGCAACTTGCATTCCTGTGCCATCAGTATAGCTAGTATTTTGACAGCTTTCTTTATTCGGCGCTCTAGCCATGCAATATCTTCCTCTATTTTTGGTCGTTTTACTCTCCATTGCTGTTTTTTTCTTTTCTTCGAAGAAAAGTTGCAAACAATGTGACGTCACAGGCGGTGGTTTGGCCGCGCGGACGGCGGATACTTTTTTAGCAAAAATCAGCATTTTCAACACGCAATAAAACGACGGGAAAAGATTTTTGATAGAAAATAATTTCGCTTTATAGTTAAGAACTGACGTTAAAGTTTAAAAAACTTAAAAAAAAATCCATGTCATATGCACTTTCAGTTGTTCAAGTCAGCAAAGGCTTGAATCTCATCGGTTTTTTTCTCCCATCACTGGTCATACATCCTACGCATTTTCCTTTGGGCCAGAGACTGATACGACTTGAATCTCTTCTTCTTCGTTAAGGTATCCGAGTTTTTTTGCCACTCCATGAATGCCTTAAGCTTGTTATTCTTGGTAAGTAATTCTTCAATGACACTGTTCTTTTCATCAAACGAGTCCTGGTAGTTTCGTTTCTTTAAGCCAAGAATTTTCTTTGCTGTTTCTACCACTGACTCTTTGAACTTAATCCATTTCTGGGTTGGGTCACTAGATAGTGGAACAATGGTAAACAGCTTTTCATCCAGCTTGTGTTGGAAAGAGTCACGACATCGAGACTGCTGGAGTTTGGCTACATTAAAGGTTCTCCTGGAAAGTTTTAGGCGCCTTGGGTGGAGGGGGGTTATGAAGAAATTCAATATCCAGCATTCTGCTCTCCGCATAGCTGTGGTGATGAGGAGATCACGAATGTCGCGCCGACGGATTATGACGTAATCTATAAGGTGCTACTTTTTAGATTTGGGCTGCATCCAAGAGTTCTTGTACTTGTCTGCCATTCTGAACAACGTGTTTTTGATGACCAGTTAGTACTCTGTGCACTTGCTCAGCAACAGGAGGCCTGAAGCGTTTGTTTAATATATATGGTAATAGAAGAAGTATAATTTTCATTATTTAAACCAACGATAAAGCAACTGTTAATATGTTAAAAAATAAAAATTAGAGTAATAAAATAATATTTACAGCTAAAATGACGGAAATGTTCATTGCAAAGGTAGCTTAATTTTCAGATTTACATGATGCAATTCTTATGGTTTCTTCGCTTGCAAATTCCCATTTCACTGGAGCTGCCTTGACATTCAGCAATATGGTCCTTTGTTTTGTCATTCTTCACATTGTAAGACTCAGAGTCAGAAGCAGTTGTTTCTCAGTTATTACAGCTTCAAGCTCCATAAAAAGTGTTCGTGGTCTCTCAAACGTTTCCGAGCAGTTAAAACATTAAACAATTCGATCAACTGATTTAGTAACTTCTCTCCGAACGCAACCGAGTAACAAAAGCTCCAGCGAGTTTAATATACTAAGAAATCTATCCAATTTTTTCCCCTAGGGACCCATTTTGAAAATTAGACATTTTCGAATTCGAATGGATCAGTACAAACAAACATGAAAACCGTTGATGATCAGTTCGCATGAAAAATCCGAGAATATATATTCGAGAATGAATACCAAAACAAATGCAAAGGCTTCGAAATTCCATCGCCAAATATTACTGATAAAGAATAATGCTTAATATTTAAAAACAAACTGGCATACTGTGTTTTATTTTACGAGTAAATAAATGCATAGTTACCAAAAAAGCAAAGGTTAAGTATTGGTCACTATAGTTTATCGTGTTACAGGAAGTGCAGTACGAATTATTCATTAATGGTTCAATTACAATTTTTGATTTTAGACTGAAAAAAAAACATGGGGAATTCTTCCGGAAGGTATGTATTATCTCTTTAATAAATTGCACAATTCATATTATTATGTTTTCAGGAACAAATTTAGTTGTTTTTCTTTTTCAGACGACGTACGCGTGAAAGTTATGATTATACTGGGAGTGCAGGTAGAAACAATTTCTTTAACATTATATCTTAACCAAAATTTCTGCTTTTAAGTAGCATACCAAGTATTAATTGTAAAACAGTTTCCTCCATTATTTTTAGAAGTTCACAACCTTGAAAAATTAAAAATACTAAGATAATTTAAAAACAAAATGTATCACGATCGGCTAGCTCAAAACAAAGGGGAGTAGGATTTTTAGCATACCGATAAGAAAAAAAAAACTTTTTCTTTAGAAAAGTTTTCTTTAACTTGTCCAATTATTAACCAACAGATTTATCTCGATAGACTTAATGATTTCCGTTACTAGAGTAACCAATCAGCTCCAAGTCAACAGAAATGTTTTTTTTTTTGCTTTATGAATGAAAAACTTGACAACCAGAAACTTTTTTGATTGATCTTTGCACCGGCAGAAAAAAATAATTGTTGTGCATTTGTAAAATGCTCACGATCTGCTTGTTTTAAACCAAAGTATTTTTTATCCATTTAAAAATAGATCTAACTTGATCAATTTCCAGAATAAACCATTGAAACTGGTTACGCTAACGGGTATAAACGTTACGCGTACGTTTCCATAGCAAATTCTCGCCTTTCTAATGTCTGTTCAAAATTAAATGGAGTGGAATATTTTAGTTTGTTCATAAAAAAATCTTAATTTCTCTGGAAAACGTTCTTTACTGTCATTTAACAAGCAGATTAAATCTAGATAGTCATGAAAAATATTTCCGGTTCTAAACTAACTAGACGCATAACTGCGTTAAGGTCTTCATCCACACAAGAATACAATTTTCTTCTAAAACAAACTTTTGAAGAAACTAATGGTATATTACAACT
>JAOBRB020201584.1:0-12219 GCA_027575285.2 Zoanthus pulchellus
GTGGCAAGGATGTTCTTGTTGTTTTACTAACGGTGTTTTGGATCCCGAGCGACAGCAACGTGTGCTTTGATTTTGCTGTTTGTGTATTGTTTATTATCAAAAGGATGAGTAACTTCTGATGTGTGCGTAGCCTCCATACTCCCTCTTTACAAGTTCCAGAACGTTTCCCATACGCAGAATGTTTGAGCACTCGGTAGTCGTGTACACAGATTTGGTTCAAATGTAAATGTTGAGAAAAATGCAACTTCTTTGGAATCCATATACTGCTATGTATCTTGTATTTGGGCATAATAAATAGATAAACACCCTCCGAGAGGGGCTTTTCAATAACATATTAAAAATCGCCCACTTTCCCCAGTACGAGGCAAACCAGTTGGCTATTTACAAAACTTGGTGAATTTGTCCCCGGAATTACCAGCGACAAATCCATGTGATATTCCAAGGGGATTCGAGCCCGGGTTTTTGGTATTCAAACTCCCATTTCTGCATCCTTACGAAACATTTTTAAGCAATGAAACTTTAATAGCGTACCAGAGCATGGCTGGCTATTGCAAATGCTCGTCTCTTCTTTTGGTCCAGAACAAGGCTTCCCTCCATTTGCAGGAGACGGATTAGTACAACTTCGTGTTCTCTTCTGAGTTCCACCACCACATGTTTTAGAGCAACCTTGCCAATTAGAATAATCACTCCAACCACCATCGACTACAAATCAAAAGATGCAGAAATACAAATCACATTGAGAACTTTTATGCTGATGTCGTTTGATAAATAAAGTAAATAAATAAATAAATAAATACTTTATTTGAATTCATTGCGAAGAAAGTGTTTGCATTCTTCCTAGTCAAAGGCTAATGTTTAATCACTTGACGGTTCAGATCTTGACGTGAAAATTGACTTTGCAAATGGAGAAAAACCGTAGTACCCCGAGAAAAACACTCTGAGTTAGATTAAGATCGACAAATCTCAGCCCACATGCCGAGCCCAGGAATCGGTCCCGGGTCGCAGAGTTTGGAGGCACGACTGATGACCACTCTGCTAAACTAACTCCCCAAAGAAAGAAAAATTAAAAAAACTGAAAAGTACTTTCCAATTCATTTTATCAAATTCAGCCAACTTTAGATAATGAAATAGGTTTGAAAGCTTGTTTTTCTTCCAGAATTATCGCAATGTAGACAAACTGTTCATTTCACGGAACATAATTGAACAGTCGGTAGAAAGCAGTACATAAATATCTATTATGTCAAATAGGCATTCGATTTAGTTCATAGGAAAAACTTATGGAATATCATATGTTTCAGCATATGCACCAGACAAACTCATTCGAATGTCATTGTTGAAGTACTCAGAATGGTTTAGTGTAGGGACTGGAGTGAAATAAGGGTGTTTGCCGGATACGAGATTCTATTTTCTCGTTGGTGCTGCACTCTGTAAAGAGGAAGACCACGAAAGATAAAGACACGGGAATACGATGAAGGCTAACAACAAAGTTAGAAGACCAGGAATTTGTCGACCACATAACACTTCTGTCACTCAACAAATGATGCAGAGGCAAACACTTAAACTTCAAGTAATGTCATATTATTTTACCTCTAATAAAAATCTGATGTAAAGGACTAAACCTAAACGTGGCAGCGTCGAGGTTAAGATAAGGCGGAGGAAATGGATAGGTCCTGCATAGACGGCGGAAGCAAAAAGTTATCGGGAAAAGGAGGGGGGAGGAAAAGGGGGGGGAGAACACGATGGAAAATGTAAAAGTTTGTTATCATCCCATCGGTCTCCCTTTCCTTCCTTATATAACTCGTAAACTATCTCTGGAAAGGTTGTCGTTTATTTGCGTTTTACGTTTTATCAAAACCAGTTAGTACTTTTTATATAAGGCCAAGTATTTCATACTATTGTTCCTACTTTCTTTACGAAATACTATTTTGAGCCATAATGTAATCGAAAGGGGCTGGCTCCAAAAAAAACATTTTGGGGGGTGAGGGGAGGGAAGGGCTTCCCTCCAGAACAGCCGCCCATGTCCTGGGGGGTGAGGGGAGGGAAGGGCTTCCCTCCAGAACAGCCGCCCATGTCCTGGGGGGTGAGGGGAGGGAAGGGCTTCCCTCCAGAACAGCCGCCCATGTCCTGTGCTCCGTACAAAAAGAAAAAGCCACTGTAGAATAGTGCTGACATGGCATCCTGGGAGAAAATACAGACGAGGAAGACCAATAACCAAGTGGCCTAGAATATGAACAATGAACAAAAGAAGATGGAAATGCGTTATAGGAAGAAGCAAGATACATGCACAACATTGGACAAAACTACCCTGCTCTTTACGATAGATGTGTGCGGGTTGTTTTAAGTCCATCGATAGAGTCGATAGACTGGACAAACGGTTTAACACCCTTATTCGAGAAGATCCGAAATTCTAACCATTTGCAGATGTTTTAGCAAAGGCAGCACTTTCTCCTTGATTATTTTAAGACCCTGAGTGTTGGCCTGGCCTGGCCGGGAATCGAGCCCGGAGCCTCCCGCACAATAGACTGGCACCTTACCAACTAGGCTAACCAGACGGTGGTTACTTGACAAAATTTTGGTAGTTTTACCCATGGCTGCCTAAAGTATTAAGAGTCGACATCTTTTTCAATTTTCAACAACATTTGCCAAGTGAAGTAATAATGAGGTTTTAAGAGAATATTAGCCGAGCACGAGTTCTGAATGGGAAAAAACCGAACTGAGGTCTATATGGGAAAAACCCGAACCAAGGTCTTGACAGTGCTGAACAAGCGTCGACCGATGACTAAATATTTTTCCATAATTATGACTTTTTTGATTTCCGATAGTTAATCCCATGCCTTCGTCTATAGAAATCATTTTCGGAAAACTTCAGTTTTTTGTGCGGTTTTTTTAATTTTAAAAAGTTTGTTCGGAAATCTTCGGAAAAATTCGAAAACTTGTTAAAATATATTTTTAAGTGCTTTTGCACTCGGGAAACTGGTCTGTGTGCCGAATACACATTTTGACAGACCAAGAGTCGATAGACCAAGAGTCGACCAACCAGAGAACAGGAAATTGCAAGGACAAATAATAACGCATATTGTTATAAGAAAGAATCTACCTCGTTACATTAATGTTAATGTTAGTTTAGGACACAAATTTTATACAAATCAGTAACAATTGTCACCAATCAATCTTAAATGGTACAACATTCTCTTTTTATAACTTGACTGTATTGAACAACGGCTTATAGATATGGGTATCCGACCAAATTAGCCCTCCGTCACTCAATATGAGTGCTACTCAAATTTGATTATGCACTTCCTTCAGGGACAAATTCAATACCCTGTTATGCAAGAAGCATTATAATACTCCAATGAGATTATTCTCAAACCTGGACAAGGGTTGATCTCACATGATTCAGTGTCTGTGCTGGAACCCACACAATTATTGCCTCCATCTGCAGGCTTGGGATTGTTACATTGTCGTTTTCGCTCTTTTACTCCTCCACCACAAGTTTTGCTGCATTTGCTCCAGGAGCCGAAATCGCTCCAGCCGCCATCAACTGGATCTGCAAAAGTTTAAAAATAGAACGTTTTTAAAATGTTATAGAATATAAAAAATGCTAGTTTCTGAAATCTCTTTTTGAAACTTAGGGTATAAGAGAGCACGTTTAAAGGGTTTCACTCACATAGGATTTGGTACACATCGTTAGCCAAATAACCACCATTTCCTGAAGAGCATTTTGTTTTATCTGCTATTCCGTGACGTCCATAGTTGTTTTGTTGGTTAGAATCTACCCAACATTCGCCACCAAATTGCAATGCAAAAATCTTGTATTTATGTTTTAATGCATACGTAAAACAAGCGTCTTTTCCACGACTGGAAGATATATAATCAGGTAAAGCCCGTTCCGGTTTGCCTTTGTCATTGTAGCAACCAATGTAGACAGAAGTAGGTGTTTTACTTGCAACACAGTTATCTGTAAAAAAAAGGTATTCGCTATAAAGCTATTTGGATTCTTCTAATGCACCTATCAATGGTTTGCCCAAAGATGGGGGGCCGGGCAACCCACGGGAGTTAGACTTTGTAAAAGGGCACGTGGGTGGGAATTTTGACATCCATAACGGTCTCCAGGGTGTGAAATTTGACTCGTTCGCCATCTTGAAAAGTGGAAATTTGACATACAATGGAGACCCAAGGGTGGGGAAATTGACATTGAAATCGTGAAAATGTCAAATTTCCCGTGGGTTGCCCGGCCCCCCCATCCTGAGGCAAACCATTGATAGGTGCATAAAGCGAAATCCTTTTACAAGCCTAGCGCCAAGTGCAAACTGGGGGCCTTGTGGTTGGAAAGCAGTGATCGGCCAGTACGTCATGTATACTTCCCATGAAATTCAAGATTAGAACAAGCTTTGTGATTGGCTGAAATAAGGTTGGGGTAAGTTTTATCTTCCGTTCCTTTAACTCAAATTTCATGAGAAGCTTACATGACGTACTAACAGAGTGATCTTAACAATTGAGCCAACCACGTCCGCCCAGGATTCTTCGTTCTGACGTTCACGACAGAACTTAGCTGTACAATGTCATAAATAATCTTTTCCTTTGGCCATCGCAGTTTTATATAGAATAGTACACAAACAGCGGTTACGAAAATTAAAAATATACGCATAATTTGAAATTATATTTTACTTGACGTTTCGTATGTTACTACATACATTATACATACAGAAATACTAACTTATTAACTACTTTAATTTTAAAACAACAAATAAGTGGCAAAGTTGAAATAAAATACAAAGTTTGCTTTTCGCTATTGATATATTCATTTAAAGACGGCCTAAATCCTTGATTAACAATGTCTCTTTATAATTACAAATCCTTGATTAACAATGTCTCTCCTTTTTACAGTGATAGTCAGATCGACCTCTTGCCAATATTTAAAATAAATCCACTTTTATGACATGTCAAGTAAAAGATAATTTCAATTTATGTTCATCGCCGCTGTTTGTCTAATATTTCTTATAAAACCGAGCTGTGCAATTGCTGAGAACTGGCTATCTCATTTCACTTTTGAAAAGAAACGCGCACATTACGGGTGAAGACCATTCGAACATAAATATGTTTCTTGTAACATTTCTATTGTTACATTATCTTACATCCAATTCGTGCTGTGATTGGCTCACACAAAGCCTTTTGTTACAATACCTTACATTGAAGTTGAGATTTTTTTCTCCCTGAATTTTACACATGCATCGGCTCTATGATGCTGCCGCATCGCCAGGCTCGCGTCTTCGTTCGTTCGCCAGGCTCGTTGGCAAAAAAATGAAGAAAGTGAAATACTTTGCAATTGTTAGTGAACATAAGAACAAAATTTATTCATTTTAAACGTGTTAAGGCTATCAAACACAGTACCATAAACTACAAATTACTCTTAAATTGTTTGACTATAAGTATCCCAGGCTATGTTTATGACAATAACATAATAATTATTTTAATAAATTATTAACAAATACAATTTATCTCCTCAGGGTTTTGCAGAAGCTGTTTATAAATATATACAAATGTAATTGGAATGCGTTCGGTGTGTAAATCTATATACACACCGAACGCATTCCAATTACATTTGTCAACACTTAATACCATATATGCGTACCAAAAATTACGGTGTTAAATTTATCAATTGAGAAAAATATCGCCCTGGGAACCCCTACAGTTACCATGTACATAACATTGTCCGGCTACGTTGCCAGCGTGGTTGGTCCTTGTGGTGTAGTGGTTAACACGTCGGACTAGTACCGAAGATGTGGGGTTCGATTCCCGCCGAGGGCATATATATGATATTTTTCTCTTAATTCTTTCTATATAAATATATACAGTTGAGGGCAGAAAGTTGAGGGTCATAGAATGTCCGCTTGAGTGGCTCACATGTTGCTGTAAGGCGCAACTTGGCAGCCGATAAAGAGTGCCCTCAATGAGCCAGTACGAAAAATACCAGAAATAATATTTATTTGTCCACCCAGAATTTTGGCATAATCTTTGTTTTTATCGTCTCTTGGGACTTACAACGATCCCGAGAGAGACTGGAAACAATGTTTATGCAATATGTGGGTGGACAAACAAAGAATATTATGGTAGTTTTCGTACTGGCTTATGGAGGAAACAGACTTTCACACTCCACTCTGCGAGAAGTGGGTAGGTTCTTGTAATAGTCCAGCTGTTAAACGACATATAATAATAATAGTAAAATTGTTCGTATTGTGATAAAAGCACCAAAAATGGTATATAAACTTATCCCGATAGGCTTGTTAATTTGTTATTTGGAGGCATCTGAGATATGGAATATCTTACCTGTAATGCGCATGTCAAAAACTGCAGAGCAAAGAATCGAGGCTGAGTAAAAATCTCTGGTTTTTAGGACTTTTTGATATAGATTAATACAAAAAACAGATGTTATGCACAGTGAAAAGTTCGTTCTAATTGACTGTGCTTTTTTAGCTATTAGCAAGTGACGGAGCCAAAAGGTACTAACTTGTATTGATTATGTCCTAATTTTCAAAATAATGTGAAATATAACATATGTTTTTGTCAATGTATTTATTTATGTAGTTTCCTATTTGGACTTAAACATAAAAATGCTTGTTTAGTTGTTAGTGCCCAGTCTTCTCTCATTATTCAAGATGGCAGCTTACATATAAATAAAGGTAGGTGTTGTTGCTTCTCTATAATAAATGTACATTTTTGACATTTTATTGGCTTAAAAAATTTTTAACTACCAAAAAAGCTTATAGATTATTTAATAACTACAATGTAAAAAACTAAAGAAAATATCTTTCTTTGAAATTATTACATCGAACAGTTTGTCCGGCTAACTTTAGATCGTTCTAACTTGGTTGATTTCACTATAAAAGTTAACGTTAAAAAACAACTACGTTGGTTGAAGTCATAAAATACATGTATAACCACAGGCTAAATTAATTGTTTTCGTTTATTTAGAAGGCTATTGCAATGGCTATTCCAGTCTTTCAGCCGTTACCGTGCTTTAATTGAAAACTCTGTGTAATTTGACAAGTTAAAACTAATAAACCTCTTAATTGTCCTGCAAAGTCTAAAAGAAGTGATGTGGGGCGCAGAGTACAAATCTTTATCTGATAATAGAAAGTCAATTCAAGATCTTGGTGAAATTCCTATGAAATCTGATCCTAAGTAGTCCAGTCATTCTAGGTCATATCGGGGCCCGACCTACAACAAATTGCAAGAAAAGGTTTTTTTGTACAATGCATTTCTTCGTGGTGTCTATATTAACCAAAAAAATCCACCCTTGTAACCCTTGGGGAAATATCAGTTTTTTTCCATCTTCGTCGAATGAAGTTTTTTAACCGTTTCAATCGGTTTTAGGTGCTAGTGTAAGTTGGTTGTTAGGTTATTATGATCATTCTTGTTGCAATTACCTTCTAAATGTGAAATATTGTAATAATTAGAGTGCTCTCAATGGATGGTACATAAAGCAAGATGTATTCCATAGCCTTTTGACCTCACAAGCTGCCCGCCACACACCCAGAAGTCTATCAGGCGTTCTTAGAAGGCCTTCATGTAGTCAGAAGAAGTGACAGATATTGGACAGGTCTCTCTACAGATCTCATAATTGAACAGGTTCTCCTGAGATCTATGAAGGCAACAGGTGGCCTCACCCGTGGTAGGGGACTTACTGAGATTCAGCGAGCTGTATGGCTCCTCTAAATGCCAGCAAGTGCTGAATCAACACTAGCATGCAGACGCTGACTGGAGTTTTATATGAAACCAGTGAACAACACAAAGAAGGAAAACACAAAGAGGCAACAAAAGCAAGACAAGAGAGAGACAGAAAAGACACAATGATAGTATTACAGAATCTTGCTGCCAGAAATCCATTTGGCTCAGACCCTAACTTCAGGAATATCATGAATGGCATAGCAGCTAAAACAAATGTAAATGCTGATAAGGCAAAGAAAGTCGGCCAGGAAATTATTCAGGATATGGAGGGAAAATATGTCGCTACCTACAGTTTCAGGAAAAAAGACCAAGTCATGTCACTGAGTAGTAGGACGTCAGTGAAGATTGACGGGGAGACTATCCAAGTGGACTCTCAACTGTTGTTTCAGAGGCTGCTAGCTACGTGCCCAAGCCTAGAAGACCTAGGAAATTTATTCCATTATGAATTGTGCAGTTACCCTCCATCATTGTTTGATTTCTCAGCCATGCCTTGCCCACCTACAGATAAAGCTAAACTAGCTGATGCTTTGTGGGAGAAAACTAAGGGAGTCAATATCTTGCAGCCAAGTGGGAGTGTAGCTTATGTACTAGATGGGGGCTCCTTACTGCAGACTATACCATGGTCACAGGTCAGAACGTATGATGGTATCTGCTCAGAATATTTGAAGTACATTAAAAAAAGATACAAACAGTCACATGTTACAGTTGTGTTTGATGGATATCTAAGTGGGCCTAGTACAAAAGATATCACCCACATGAGAAGAAACAAAGCTGTTGGACCAGATGAAGGTGAGATGGTGTGCAAACTCAAGAACGATGATACTGCTATTAGGTCTTCCCATCACAAACCAACGGTATTAGTTGGGGATGACACAGACCTATTGGTTCTTTTGATTCACAACACACCATCATTGCACCCAGTGTACTTCAGACGTGAATCAAAATAAAGTTCCACAAAGCAGGCAAAGACTTGGAACATTACCAAAACTAGGCAGAAGCTGGGTGAAAATGTCTATCAGAACATATTATTTATTCACGCATTCCTTGGCTGTGATACGGTGTCGTGGGTGTTCGGAATTGGAAAAGCAAAAAGTTTGAAGAAAATTGACTCTCCATCATTTATAGAATGCGCAGAAGTCTTTAAGAATGATGAATCATTAAAGGCAGACATAATCAAAGCAGGGGAGAAAGCTATGGCCATAGTATATGGGGGTAAAGCAGGGGAGCCACTTGACTCACTCAGACACAAGAAGTTCTGTTCAAAATCTGCAACTAACGCTGTTGCTGTCCAAGTGAGCAGTCTGCCGCCGACATTCGCTGCCATGAAGTTTCACAGTTTAAGAGTGTTCTACCAGATACAACAGTGGAAAGGTAAGGCATTTTGATAAAATCCACTATATAAGCAATCTTTAATTTTGATAATAAATTTGACTCATGTTTTGTTGCCCATACCTATTATCATAGCTTACTACATAACAAAACAATTATTTATGTCCATTTGTCTGCTATTACAGGGAACACAAGCAACATGGATCCTACTGAATGGGGATGGACCCTGAAAGATGACAAACTCATACCAGTTTTAATCGACAAAGATCCTGCCCCCAGCTCACTTCTTAAACCGATTAAATGTGGCTGTACTACTAGTGGGTGTGCTACAAGAGTCTACACCTGTCGCAAGCATGGATTGGAATGCACAGCCATGTGTGGAGGATGCAAGGGCACATCATGCCAAAATTCCACACACATTGATGAGATGGAAGATGAAGAAGATTAGACTGAAAAGTGTATAATAACCAACACCATTTGCCTTATATAGGCTGGTCATTTTTTACCCCAAATAGTATCTATATTGAAAGAATTGCAACTTGAAATTCATTTTGAGGGTCTCTTTCAATGCTCTTTAATCACCTAGACAACATTACAATAATTTTATAACCTAAGAGAAAAAAATCCATATGGAATCTTAACATGTAGTACCTCCCACCCCTTATTTTAAGGGTTTCCGAGCCCGTAATACAAAATGCTTAAAAAAATATGTTCCCCAAGGAAGATTTGGGTGGATTTTTATTTGGAAGTCTTTAGGACCTAGTAGAAGAGAATTCTGAAGAGAAAGCTTTTCTTTCAATTTGTTATAGGTCCATGATAGAATGACTGGACTAAAGAGAATTGTTTAAGGGGACTCTCTACCCTAAGGGCGTTTTTTCGCTACTTTTAGTGATATTTTTGGTGATATCTCCGTCATTATTTTGAAAATCGAAAAAACGATCATTACTTTATAGATTGAGTAAAGAGGAAGCCTCGCAAATGTTTTCACATTTTTCGGATGAGATTTGTGGGAGGAGATACGTTTTTTAAATGTAGTTTTTGAAGGAAAATTTGAATTTGGGTAAACTTTAGTGAAATTTAAAAGTTAACTTTGGAGTTAATATTTGATAGAAAATCGCCAAACCGTCCTCTAACTAGGTTGGACCTTCGCATGGTTTGTAGGGACGGTTAGGCGGTCATCCCCCAAATTCTTCACACTCAAATACTTCTCTCAACTTATTCACTCTCCACCAAAATTTAGGGTAGAGAGTTCCCTTAATAAAAAATAAAGCTTCATGGTATAAATCATGCAGGAATAAAATTTAACATTACAGAGCTAAAAAGCGAAAAATGTCTGAAGGTAAAAGACAAAAGGAAGTAAACACTCCATGTAAAACAACGAGGACAAGCTTATTTTATTCCTTTGACAGAAAGAAAAGTAACGTTAGATGTTTCTTTTGTGAGGAAGTAAATAATGTTGCAAACCTGCATTGTGCAGCTATTAATGTAATTGACATGGAGTAAAAAAATGTGCTGTCCAATTAAGAGACAGTAATCTCCTAACTAAACTGGCAGCTACTGGAGATATGGTATTGGCACTGCCATTATTTCATGCAATGACTGGCTGTGACACAGGTAATTTAGGTATTAAGTGTTTACTACTAAGTAGCTTCAATCAAACGAAATGGTTACTTTTGTGTTGTTTTTTTTCAGTGTCTTCCTTGGCAGGAAAAGGAAAAAGAACAGCTTGGGAGATCTGGAAACTCTATCCAGATTTAACACCAGTTTTGGCTAACCTATCAGTACCACTGCCTGTATTAGCCAACGTGTCTGTGGCTGCCATAGAGCGCTTTGTGATATTGCTCTATGACAAGACCAGTGTTCACTCAGAGGTGAGACGTAAATTTTGATATATTGATTACTGGATCAGGGTTGGCTTCAATGGGCTTAGGTTCGATTTTCGTGCCGAAAAATGAGTAGCGTCATTGGGCAAGTCATGAACGTGACTCTCCTAGTGTCTCTCTGCAGTCAAATATAATTAGTTTGACAAGAGCAAATTTAAGATAACTATTTTCAATACAAAATTACATAATTTGATTTAGAATTAGTAACAGATACTTTTTTATATTGAAATTATTAAACCAGAGTTGTTCGTATATACCTTGAAAATAGTTTTAAAAATTACTAAATTAACAATAGTCAAATATATAAAAATTGACATACCGAATTTTTTCAAAGGCCTAACAACTGTTTTTCTATATCATTGACGTATATTATTAAACACTTTAATTTATAATTAGATTTTCAACATCTCAGCTGGATTTTGGTAAAATTCATTATATTTTCTTATTAATGGATTTAGAATTAGTAACAGATACTTTTATACATTGAAAACATATAATTATTAAACCAGAGTTTTTCGTATATACCTTAAAAATAGTTTTAGAAATACTGAATAAAAAAAGTCAAATATATAAAAAAATTGACATACCGAATTTTTTCAAAGGCCTTAACAACTGTTTATCTTTATCATTCACGTATAATATTACGTACATATCTGCTGGGTTTTGGTGAAATTTTTCATATTTTCCCACCTATTTATTTGTAACTATAATAGCTAATAAGTTAGTGTTCATGATCCTGTTTGCTATTTATCGTCACTTATGATGTATTAGAAGAATAAGTAAAAACAAATAACAAATTATACGTTAGTTTCTGTTTGTCACTACTGTTGGTTTACTACTGAGATAGTCAAAGGAAAAGAAACTTCAAGACCGAAAGATGGCAGAGCATACATTTACCTAAACAGATGGTGAGGCAAACAAGTAGAATTCCAGGAATCCCGTTCATTTTGACTTCCAATGATGGTTTAAGGCTTGTTGATAAAAAAAAAGGGAAAACAAATTTAATGGTTAATATTTAAAGCAAATCCTTAAAACTGCTATGACTGACGCTCCTTTTCATGATATAGCAAAAGAATACTACTTAGATTATGGTTATTCGGAGGTTTTAATGTCCTCTTTAAGGCGCAATATAATTAAAAGCTTCAATTGTTATCAGTAACCTTTATTTATCTAAAGAAGACAATTTCATCTTTTATTAACAAAAATAGGACAATAACTAGACTTTTGGAGGGCATATTGTTTATTTGTGGCCCGAGTAGCATCATTTGCGCCCGAGCGG
>JAOBRB020201695.1:0-12218 GCA_027575285.2 Zoanthus pulchellus
GAAATTTAGCTTTTCACCACCAATCAGTGATGAGATATTGCCACGGTTATGCTCTGATGACCCCATACAAATCCTTGCTAAATTGACTTGGTTCCTAACGTGAAGAACTAAGCCATTTTTAGAAGGATATGTATGGAGTCATTAGTGCATAACTGTAGTAATATCTCGCCGCCATTTTGCACTTTTTGTGACGTCACACTTTACCACTCTATAAAGTATATGGCTAAGTACTACCCTATAGGATATGGGTTTCAACCACTTTATAAAGTATATGGCTATTTACCACCCTATAGGGTATGGGTTTCAACCACTTTATAAAGTATATTGCTATGTACTACCTTATAGGGTATGGGTTTCAACCACTCTATAAAGTATATGGCTATGTACCACCCTATAGGGTATGGGTTTCAACAACTTTATAAAGTATATTGCTATGTACTACCTTATAGGGTATGGGTTTCTACCACTTTATAAAGTATATGGCTATGTACCACCCTATAGGGTATGGGTTTCAGCCTGGGATAGGATATTATCATATTTAACTTAGGTCTATTATAGAGTACCTAACTTGGAATGGGTCAGTATTTTAAGTATCAACTATTTTTGTTCCTACAGATAGGTTGATAAGAGTTCACCATTAGCTTACTTCTTTTTGTAAACTAGAATTATGTGACGCATAAATAAAGTCTTTATTATTATCATTATTATCATTAATGATATTAATAATAATGTACAACTTTATGAATATAAATTTTCAGATTTAAATGGTCTCATCGTGGCCCCAGGAGTGGAATGAACTGTATGAGGTGGTACGGAAAGAAGGGCAGAGATGGTTGGAATGACAACTACTTGTGTAACGAGAAGCGAACTATTAATAAAGGTAAACTTGTTAGCAAAATGAAATTTTATAGTCCTGGTATTAAATGATACTTTTTGAAGGAAACATGAAACAAAACCTTTGCAAGAAACTAAAAACACTTTGTTGTAATCTTTGGGACTTTAAGCAACAACGAAAGCGACGCCAACGAAGACAGCAGAGAACAATAGAAAATGCCCGTAAACCACGATGAAATGCACCGAACGCAGCAAGTGTACGGAGTTGTTGCTAGAATAAGAACATAAGAAAGCCCTTTTTAGCGTTGTCGAGACTACGAAAACGTAACTGCAAAAGCTTTCTCTGTATTCGTTTAGTTTTATGGACAAACATTTAATCTTTTTTCTATTCACAAAGTCAAGGCAAAGAAACAAATCTCCAATGACTCGCACAAAAAAACAAAGAGTAAACGAAAAAAGTGTGCTTAACCCTTTAACTCCCAATCAATTATAAACACTTAACTTCTCCGTACCTTACAAATACAAAATATAACATTTGGCCATGAGAAAATGAGAATTGACCGAAAAAAGCAAAACTAAAGATTAAAAATGAAATTCTCTCAAACTTGTTCAATGAAAAGTATGGACTCAAGTTGGGAGAACATAGTAATTCAACTGGGAGGGAAAAGGTTAAGGTCCTTGATTAACATCTTGAGACGTTTAGATTTTATTTATTGTACTTTTACAAACAAAAACCAGACAAGAGTTGAAATCAGCTGTACACTATATTTACTATTTCTTCTAAATGTTGCCACCATCTTCTTTGTACGTTAGACGTGTTCGATAAAGGAAAAGCTAGCGTTCATGGACACTGGTCTCCTTGGTCAGGGTGGTCGGCATGTACAAAGACGTGCGGAGGCGGGGAACAGCAACGGAAGCGAGAGTGTACTAACCCTGCCCCGAGCAATGGCGGATTGAAGTGCGTTGGCGCGAAATACAAGAAAAGAGTTTGTAATCAAAAACCCTGTGAAATACGTAAGTTGAATGCTGCTATAGTACTAGTGCTAATTTTGTATTTTATGTCAAAGCTTTTTGTTTTAACTCGAGCTAAATGAATTACCATTCTGGTTATGGTTAAACACACGCAACTGGTTTATCGGTAAAGTTTATTTCCGAGCTGCTATTTAATCCCTTTTTTGGAGAAGTTGAATAAATCAGGGTTTCATTTCCAAAACAAGTTGCAACTAAAATTTTCATGCTACAGCTCACAGTCTATTTATTATCTTTGTATTTATATTTATTATAATCTTGGTCTTGGACTTGGTCTTCATCTTGGTCTTGGTCTTCATCATAGACTTAGCTTGGTCTTCATCTTGGTCTTGGTCTTGGCTTCGTTTTAATCGTGGTCCTCTTTTTCATCTTGGACTTGGTCTTCTTCTTGGTCTTGGTCTTGGTTTAGCCTTAATCGTGGTCCTCTTTTTCATCTTGGACTTGGTCTTCTTCTTGGTCTTGGTCTGATTTAGCCTTAATCGTGGTCCTCTTTTTCATCTTGGACTTGGTCTTCTTCTTGGTCTTGGTCTTGGCTTAGCCTTAATCGTGGTCTTCATTTTCATCTTGGTCATGCTCTTGGATTTTATTAGTTTTCACATTAATCAATCTACATTAATCTTAATAATATTATTATTATTTATTTTTGTGACTTTTTATATTATATTATTTTATTATTATTCAGAATTGTCTTTGTTATATTCTTGCTGTTTAGGATAAAAATTAAAGTTACTTCCATTCAAATTAAGTATGAGAATTACAAGAAAGCAATATTCTCCATTCAATGTACAACTACAGTGCTCCCGCTGACTAACATTCCAATTGAACTAACCGTTGACCTAGGAGTCTAAAATATTGCTTAATCAAACAAAATCAAGTCAGATAGCAAATACAAGCAATGCTAAATGTTATTACTTCAATAGAATTGTTTTGTTAACTTCATCAGGTTGTGGTGGTACGTTTAACGCAGATGGAGGGGAATTCACAACACCCAATTTCCCAAACAAGTATCCCAACAGCAAAGACTGTAGCTGGTTACTCAAGGTTCCACACGGAAAAATTATCGAGTTCTCATATCGTTATTTTGATCTACAGAGTACGTTCATGTTTTCATTTTACTTTTTTTCTCAAAGACCGGAATCGGGAGTTTAAACAAAGCTGGTATTTAATGACTGCTGCATGTAATATTTTACATCCTGTAATACTGCCAGTTTTTGTGCGTGAGCCATATTAATATTTTGTGACCTAGTATTCTGCTTTAGTTCTTGGAACGTTTCTGTCTTATATAAATGTTTGCTTCCCTTCTTTCTTGTGTTTCGGGGAAGCTAAGTGAAAAAACCTGATCGACATATCGAATGATGGACACAGAACCATGAGAATACAAACAAATGACAAATCACTTCTGTTTTCCCATGCATTCACGAGCTTGCATTTCGAATACTAAGTTTTTGTATTACATGAAAGAAATTTATTAACTTTATGGTTTTGTTTTTTAGGAGGTACTTGTCGCGATGGAGATTTTGTGGAAATACGTGATGGTCCGTATCATTACTCACGACTTCTCGCTCGGCATTGTGGATCGGTCAGACCTAATCCTGTTCGTTCTACACGAAGCTATCTTTTTGTAAAGTTTCATTCGGATTCAAAAAAAGCTCATGCTGGATTTGAAGCCACCTGGCGCTCGATACACAGAGGCGGTAAGTTTAAAGTTTGTCAATATTCTGGTGTGTTGGTTATGCTGATGTTTCTGGCACTGACATCGTTGATTATGCTTATGGTGGCTAATTTATAAAAACATCTATATATATTAAATGAATTTTGATGAAACAAATTGCTTTCGAAGTGCTCAGTAGAGCGTTGACATTATTTAAAGACAGTCTAATCAACCAAACATTTGAAAAGGCATATATAATCTTTATTATTATATAGTTTCGAATGGCACAAAAATAAATAAGGCTCTCCTAATAAAATAATTCTTAACCGTTAATTTTTTAAAGACTTTTGTCCAATTAAACAGAAAAATTTATACGTAAGGGGAAGAATTTAGCTTTAAAGAGAGTTTATGACCGAAAATCAGTCGCGGCGTTTTTGACCCAATGCGCGTTAAAGGAACCTCAAAACAGATGTTTAAATACCAAGCATCTATTTTTATCTAGTTTTATTTTTTGAATCTATCGCCATGCATTTCATGGGGTGATTTGGTGACATATTTTGTTTTATTTTAGGTTGTGGAGGAAATATTAGAAGTGACAAGGGTAATGTTACAAGCCCGTTCTATCCTAGCACATATTCTTCCCATTTAAACTGCCAGTGGTTTATAACTGTAAGCAAAAGTCGGAATATAAAACTGACTTTTGAAACTTTTGATGTTCATAAAACGTATGGATGTCGATCAGACTTTGTTGAAGTGAGGAAATATGGAAAATACGGCTTTCAGAGATCCATTGGTCGATATTGTGGTACAAGAACGCCAAGTAAGTTGAAGTTTGATTTTTTCATTTTAAACAAGTGCAATCGAATGAATAAACCTGAATAAAATAAATTGAGATTACAACGTTTCGAAACGTCATTGCGTCATGTTTAGGCAACAATAATTAATGAAATGTTGGTTCATGATGATGGTGGTGATAGTGCTGATGATGGTGATGATAATAGCGATGATGATGGGTGATGGTGATGATAATAGCAATGATGATGATAAATGATGGATGATCGTGGTGATAATAACAATGATGATGATAAATGATGGATGATCGTGGTAATAATAATGATAATGATGGTGATGCTGCTGCTGATAATAATGATAATGATTTATGGTGTTGATGTATTGTGATAATGATGATGATATTGTTGTTAATGATGATGGTGATGCTGTTGCTGTTGCTAGACAAGACAAGACAACCTTTATTTACATTCTTTTTATATATGTTACATTAACAATTTTCATTAATAATGAATAATTTAGATATACACATTTTTGTTTAAATGAAATGAGTAAGTTATATATTAGATATATATTTTAGTTTGAATGCCTAGCCACTGAGTTAACCGTTAGGTTTTCGTGTCAGTTGCTGTTGCTGATGATGATAATGATGATGATGATGCTGCTGCTACTGATGATGATGATAATAATGATAATGATGATTTATGGTGTTGATTTGATATGACAATGATGATGATATTGTTGTTAATGATAATGGTGAGGCTGTTGCTGATGATAATGACAATGATTATGATGGATGGTGATGAGTTATGTTGATGGTGATGTTGCTGTTGGAGAAAATGCTGCTGCTGATAAGATGATGATGATGATAGCGATGATAATGATAACAAAGTATTGGAGACTTTATTACTGCGACCATTGTTACTGGATGACAATAATTGTAGCAAGACTAAACCCTGATACGAGCCTAATGGCCCATGGGGCCGACACTTATCTCCTGTGTCTGTGGTGTTTAGCGGATGAGAGTCTTTGACTTCCCCTGGACGGGACACTAATCCATCGCGGGTTAGCTCCCAGCAAACGCTGGTATTCATTTACCTACCCTGGTAGGATGGAAAGCTGAGTTGGCTTAGGCGGAAAAGAAGGCCACACAAATATTCAAATCTTGGCAAAGTGCCGGGATCGAACTGGGGACCTTGTGGTTGGAAAGCAGAGATCTTACCAACTGCGCCAACCAAGTCCGTTTTCATCGTTTTCATAATGTCATATTTAAATTTCGGACTAGCAATCACTTAAGTTTCCCAGACAGTTGTTTTCTTTTAATTTTCAACACCAAAAAATAGTAGCAATTACAAGCATTGATGATTTTGATTTTCTTCGTTTATTTTATCCTATTGTTTCCTTTTTCCCCAACTTTATACTTTTATTTTTTTGCCCGACGCTTTTTTATTTCAAATAAAACTCTTATTCTTTTTTTTACCTTTGTTCCAACATGATTCTGTTAATTTTTTCCAAATGGTATTGGATACAGTTTTATTGGTTCAAAATGTCTTCTGTAGGTCCAATTTACACTGGTGTTCATAGGATTCTTGTTATATTCCGTACGGACAATGAAAATAGTGGCAGAGGATTCCAGTTGCAGTGGGAGACAGTCGGGACTGTACAAACAACAAGTTCTTCTACCCCATTGCCGACAACCGCTGCTTGTAAGTTTCCATCTTTCGTTTAGTAACATATGAACCTAATGCACTGTAGCAATCTTTCATATTGCCTCGTTTACCTTGTGCAATTAAACGTTACAAACAAAAGTTAATACAAGTTTGTCTTTAAGCGGCTACATCGATTACTTTTTACAGGTCCAAAAGGAAATTCCCTAACGTTTATACAAGTATTAGTTAAACTAGCAGTAGTCATAGATTAGTGAAGTGCGTTCGATAGTTTAAAGGTTGGATAGGATGGTGATTTTTCTAGCACCTTGGTAGAGGGATTGAACTTAGTTCTGAGTAAAAACAGTTGACACACAAACAAGAAGTCAAATGATAAACTGTTGTGTAATTTCATGGGAAGCTTACATGCTGTATTGGCTGAAACGATCCAGTCCCTCTCGGAGATATCCAAGATGGCGTCGATTTGGATCAACAACACAATTGAGATATTTTCCGCCTGTGCAAGATTATGATTGCGTTCTCCTGATGTCAAACGCAATTAGTCGAAGTTTAGATCATTGGCGTCGTATTTTTCTCTAAAGAATAGCTCAACGCTTTTAAGCGCCAGATTCTTGTAGATTTTGCGAGCATGAAAAATCAATGGCGTTGCTTTATTAAAAAGACAAAATTTATTATTGGGTTGTTTTCAAGCCATACATTTACCAAATTGATGATTATTTCAAGTATGGTTCTGTCATGCACATGAAATTATTTCACATAGCGTCGCAGGACATTTTAAAATACTTATTTTAGAGCTGTACTTTTAGTAGCTATATGATAACATTGGTAAAAGTATTAACGATAAAGACGAGGTTAGCGCTACAAAATGGTGTAACATTAAATATATACATGTTCAACATTTATAGTTGATAATGATACTACAGAATTTTGTCTAGCTGTAGCAGTAGCTGCAAAAATGTAATTTTAAAATTATCATAGCAACTTTGTTATGTGCATGAATTAATTTAAGCTATGAAAGTTTTTTGTATTTTTATATTGTAAATCTTATTATCGCTTAACCATATTTTCTCTACTTCAGCTCTGTGTCCTAAGGGTTGGAGGTCGTTCGTATCCAATAACCAGGTGCTCTGTTATTTGTTACGGAACAATGTTCACACCTGGTTTGAAGCAAGGAGAGAGTGTCTATCGAAAGGTTCAGATCTGTTGAGTATAGGTAGTGCAAAAGAACAAAGTTTTGTACAGAAAAATGTATTGACCGAGTCTTTTATGTGGATTGGTTTTACTGACAGTGGTCGAGAAGGTTCCTGGACCTGGAGTGACAGGTAAAACAAATGTAGCTAAACTCAGCTATTCTTATTGTATTGTTAACAAGTAAATAATAATGATAATGATAATAATTTTTCCTTAAATTTATAATTTTTTAAAAAACAAGGCCTAGTACTAACATCTAAACTTACCTTCTTGCATTAAAATTCAGGTAAATACAAGTAAATGAATTATAGCAGGAAAAAGTCCTAACTCATGACTTGTTTAATAATTATTTGCCAAAAGTGAAGTGAATATTTATCACGCAGATATTCACCGTGCCTCAGGGGAAAAGTTATTTTTGGAGAATTACTAAAGGGTTTGTTGAAAAATTTGGGCTAAATTAATTTTATTTGTTTTTGTTATTTGCTCAGTTACTCTTATCGACATATTTAATAAAACAATTAGATATATTCAAACTTTGCTGTGTTCGCCATTAAAGGACCTCAGTGGCATATAAGAATTGGGCACCTGGCGATCCAAACAATGGCGGTTATCACAAAAATGAACATTGTGGAGTCTTAAAACCAAATGGAAAATGGAACGATTACCCATGTAACCACAGATTTAGGTATATCTGCAAGAAACATTACTCAGGTATGTAAAACTCTTTTAATTATTACACTTTTTTCCATTCTTATGGGTAGACAAATGGATAGTTAGGGTTAGGGAAGCGAATTAAATAGAGAATAATACATGGTCGCGCGGAGATATGGAATTTATCTTCGAGTGTTCAAATCGACATCGAACAAGTGAGCGCAGCGAACGAGTGGAGTATCAAATGTGAACACGAGAAGATAAATCCCATATCTCCAAGCGTCCTCGTATTATTCTGTTTATTATATAATTAAGAATCAGCCATTCCATAAACCAAAACCATGCCATATAGTCGAGAACCCGATAAATGTAATTGATTGTTTACAATACTTCAGTGTAAACTTGGAGCTCTACAGAGTACAGTAAAAAATAAATGCAAATATTTAAAATGTCCGTTATTTTGTTCAAAATATAAAAGACAAGCTGCCGGCGCGTTGTGATTTTCCCGCGCCTGAGAGAAATGATGACACAAATCACTGAAATGTGATTGGTTTATCGTAATTTTACGTGTGTTAAGATACCAAATTTCTCGGTGGTAGAAATCCTTGTAAAACTCTGCAGTTTATATAATAACTAAAAATAAGATACACACAGCGGGGATAAACATTTTAAAAAAATGCATTTTAAACTTAAGTTTCGTATGCTTGTCAATATACATTTCAAAAGTGAAACTGTTACTACTTTTGAAAAGCTATATATACTGTACAATAGGGGATCTGGAAACTGTCTAAAAATGGCGTGCATATGAAAAACTATATTAATACAATAAAAGCTTTTCACTACTAACACTGAAATTCAATCCTGGCTGCAATTCTTGAATGAATAAACCCTGTTTGACTTAACAATGAGAATCAGCTTTTCCGAACTCCAAAATCTCAAAATGGTCCCATTTTATGTTATGACCAGTTGTTTTGATGTGGTCAGCAACAGCAGGTCAAAAAACTTTATATAATTGTTCTGCAATGCCTGAAATTTCAAACTATGAAAAGTGAATTTTAGGGTTCAGTTCCGGTGTTAAGTTGAATGGCCGATTTCTGCCTTGGAAAATGGGATTCAGGGCATTCGGACTGGGATTTGGTCACTTAGAATATAAAAAAAAGATATCAAAAATTAAAAATGGGAATAGAATTTAAGCACTGCAGTCAAAGAGAGATTCCCAAAAGTATGAAATATGGTACTAAGTATATCTCTCATCTCCTTCCTGACCCTCTATATTGTGTTTTATTACATCATTATAACCGTTTCTGTTCATTAATATTTAACGTTTTTTTGTTACAGTTTGATGCAACTGAACAAAGACATGATTTTATGAAAATATGGCTGATTGTTTCTGTATGGGATCTGCTTAGTTTAACTTCGATTTATAATCTTCAAAACAAGAAATTGTTTACATAATGAAATCATCAAAGAACAAAGTCAAGAAATGTACTAGAAGGACGGAGTGAAAAGTAAAGATAGTTAAATTGTTTTGAGAAGTCTCCGGTGTAAATAAACTGTTAAATATTGTTTATATAACTTTTAAAGGATTTTTCTCCCAAATAATCTATCAGTCAAACCAAGTCAAAAAGGATTGTCGCAACAAGATATAAAAGAGTTTCTACGATGCGCTTTTACATTAAAATGATATTTTAGTGTATTCTAGGGAACATTGTCAAACTACTAAAATGGATTTCGACAACGGTGCACGATCCATCTGCAGTCATACCATGTAGGGGCGTAGCGAATTTGAAGGAAGGTGGGGGGTTCCAATGTGGGATATATATGAAAAGGCTCACAAGTTCTAGATATAGTGAAGGTAGTATTAATGTTCATTCAAATGCCCAAAAAAAACGCAAACAGATTATGCAGTTACTATTCATTTTTTGTATGGCAATCATTGAACAAAGTAAACAATAGATCAGTTTGGCATTCCTAGTTGCCGCTGATTTAAATGACTGCAGATTCCTTTTGCACAGTGTTAGCCTCAATATGAAGTCAAATATTTCTACATGCCAATGTAGTTTTACACTTCTTACAGCCGTGTGTATTGTTGAAGGTGTGACCTTTCTCTCTCTCGCACTGATATTTTTGAATATTTAACAACAAAACGAGGCTAACATTGTGCAAAAGCAATCTGCAGTCATTTAAATCAGCGGCAACTAGGAATGCAAAAACGCTAAAAATAGGAGAGCAAGAATTGAGGAACTTTCTGAACGCTAGAGGGGAACCAAGAATTCTACCCTGTCTGCGCCCCTGCATGGCCATATTTCCAATGTTTTCAATCAGTGATAATAATATTGTTCTGATAACATTTAGCACTGCTATATATAGTAGGATATTTTCAAGCAACTAAAGGACAGCTAGTTTTAGAAATGAAAATGCAAAGACATCTTTCATGCAGCTGTTTGTTTTTGCTGGCTATGTTTGCTTGATGATTGTTTTGAGACATGGAATACACACTTTCCACGACATCAAATAGGGTGTAAAATGAAAAACTCTTCTCGTTGCTATCTTGCTACCTAAATGTTGATGTCAGTGTTTTATTTATATTATTGGTTAATCAAGATTCTTAATTTGAAACAGATATACGTATATCAAAACCATATTTGATCTGGGTTTTTTTTTTGACTATTTAAATTTTCTGGTATTGTTTTATGCCAGTGGAATTTTGCGATTGATGCTAAGGGCGTTTAGCTGTGATCAACCGTTGGATATTTTAAAAGTTAAGATTAAACGTAAAGTGAACTCCAAAATTATGATTGTAATTCCTGATACGATGAAGCTGCTGTTGATTACTATACGGCAAAAGTGATTGAAAACAAAAAGGATTTTATGTTGATAATGATAGTAGAGAAGTGGCTGACAATGATGGTCGTGGTGTTGTTGGTGAGATCTCTGCCCTCTTGCAGCAATATCCCGGATTCAATCCCTGATCTGTCGAAATTTGAATGTTTTTGTATTTCTCTTTACCATCTAAACTAAAGGGACGGACACACGGTGCAATATTCCACGCAACACTGCTTGCAACAACTTTTTTGGAGGTGGACACACGGCGCAACACTATCACGCAGCAGTTCTCGTGATAGCGCTACATGCTTACCGATGCAGTATTACTACAATAAAAAAGGGCGTCCAACAAGAAATCCTTTTGGAAAAAAAAAACCTTGCTGCGCGTAATATTGCAAAAGTAGAGCGTAATTCAACTTCAGTTTTGTTGCGTGCAATGTCGCATGCAACAAAATTCATCGGTAGACACACATGCTGCGACAACCCTGTTGCGTGCAATGTTGCATGAAATCTTGCATCGTGTGTCCGATTTCCATCTTAGGAGCAGGCTCAGAAAAGTATTTAAATTGCATGTGATGGTTAATATTGATAGCATTAATGCTAATGTTCTATATAGGCTGATATTTTGTAAACATTTCATCTTCCAGTTCATTAGCATATGTGCACCAGTTTCTAATAAGGTTATAAAAACTGAAGCGCTGTAGTATCGAGACTGTTTTGCAAAATGAATATCTTTTAAAATGTGAGAGCAATAAGCTAAATATTTACAGAGAATGTGACGGCTAATTAACGGTCCCCGTCCTCCCAGCTGTTTAGTCTTTTGAACACCCTGATATCTTTATAGAAACTGTTGGCATAGAGTCAAAAATCTCAGCTCTTTGTCAAGTGTTAGACTAAAACCCAATTTATCATTGTTCGTTCGTGGCCTAAAGTTGACTGTAAGATGACGTAAACTCCAAACATTGACGTCAGCAATACTTCACCAATAGTAATTGTCGTAGTAATAATAGATTCCGAGAGCTGATGGGATGAGAAGCATCTGTTGTGCATGTTAACATAATTAAAGTCTGTTTAGAAATAACTTCTGTTGCATATTGTTCGTAATGAAGCTAGATGCTTGAGGCAAATGTTGCTTTGAAAATCATCTGTGGAGGAATATTTTGTGATTTTATGTCAGTTTAGTAAGCCGAGTTGATTACTAAATGTAGATATGTTTGAGAATAATAACAACTAACTTAGTTGAAACAATCAAGCAGTGCTACGTTTAAGGTATAATACCTCGGAAAATTAATTTTAGCGAAAACATAACAATACTTGAAAAAATATTTTGGTATCGTATACAATTTCAAATATTACATCTTAAGTTTTTCAACTCCTATCACTACATTTATATATTTTAACAATTTTAAAATTGTATATTAAATAAATGAAGTATATTAAATTATCTTGCATCGAAGTGTTTCATTTGTTGATTTTTTCAAGCTGTTTAATCTGTCACCCCATATAATATACATATACAAGTTCTCCCCTCAGGGCTTTTCAGAACCTGTTTACAATCATATACAGTTGAGGTCAGAAAG
>JAOBRB020201805.1:0-12217 GCA_027575285.2 Zoanthus pulchellus
GTTATTATTACAGTATAATAATATTTATAAAGTTCTATCTTATTATGAGCTATAAAGGCCTGTTTCATACGTCGCGCAGTAGTAAGATGCTATCGTCAAATATCTAGTTTTCAGAAAGAAGACCTGTGAAAAAGCTGCGAGTTTCATCCATAAACATAATCGTTACTTCATGCGAACGAAACAAAACTTACCATTTCAATGTCGAAGCTGTGCTTGTAGGCTAAAAGAATGAACCTACATTCAGTTACAAATCAACGCCATCTTAAAATTTGGCACTTTCGAAATCCCTATCTCGTTCCCAGAGCCACGATCCTTGTGGTCAGCGCCACGATTCGTGGCGCTGACCACAAGGATCGTGGCTCTGGCAACAAGAATGCTTTCGAAAAGAATTGGTAAAATTTTTGGTGTATTTTCGAAAAAAGTGTCTTTTAACCTTTTTTCCTTGCTAAAAGGGATTTTTATTGGGACTATTTCTTGGAATTCTCTAAAATTCTTGGTAAATAACTGACATCCGCCATCTCTGTTGTGACTCGACCCAGGCTTTCCAATTAAAATTAGCAATCAGCAATTAAAATTAGATTATTTTGAAAAATAAAAAAGAGCAATTTTGTCGCGAACTATTTTAATTCAGAGATTTTAATTATTGTTTCTTTCTAATGAAATACACAACATGCAGGGACCTGGGGCGGGATTTTACGCCTTTGGTCAAGTGTGGGGACTGCAGCTAAGATTATATAACGAAAGCGTTACGATAAAGCCATGGAAGATCTTGAAATTAGTGAAATGAAGGTTGTTCCATGCATGGAATCGAAATATATTAGGCCATCACGAGTAGTCTTCAAGCAGAATGGATGCGAACGGAGATGGGATTACGTAAAGTCCCATGATAGTGTCGTTGTATTGTTGCTCAATACGACGAGAAACTCTTTCATACTCGTAAAACAATTTCGCCCAGCTGTGTACATGCACATCAATCGCAAACTCCATGGCCACGCACCGTCACAAGGAGAACTTACTGTAGATATAGAAAAAGAAGATGCTAGTCTTGCAATAACGGCTCCCTTTTGGAAAGGGGTCACTTTCGAACTTTGTGCAGGAATCGTTGATAAAAATATTAGCTTAAAAGCTTTAACAAGACAAGAAATTTTTGAAGAGTGTGGTTACGATGTTCCCGAAGAAAGGATCCAGAGAATTACTTCGTGTCGCAGCGGAGTTGGGATCTCGGGAGCTGAACAGACAATGTTTTACGCTGAGGTAACTGATCTCATGCAAGTTGGAAAAGGTGGAGGAAACCCACATGAAGGTGAGAGAATTGAATTGTACTATCTGCCTGTGGATCAAGCAAGAGACTTTTTGTTTGATGAGTCAAAACCTAAACCATCCGGTCTTCTCTTTGCATTCATGTGGTGGCTCAACGAAAACAGAAAGTAAGCTTACTGCATGTACATATACTCTTAAATGGGGAGTCAACATTTCTAGGAAAATCTAGTTAACGAGGATTCAGAATTTTAAGGAAAATCTAATAATGGGAGGTCGGAATTTCTAGGAAAATCTAATGTCTCTAATAAATGGGGGGTCATAATTCTTGGAAAATCTAATAAAATCAGGTGATAATTTCTAGGAAATCTAATAAATGAGGGGTCACAACATCTAGAGCAAAATTTAATAAACAGGGAGTCAAAATTTCTAGGAAAATCCATTACATTAAGTGAGGCTTTGGAATTTCTAGGAAAATCCAATAAATAAATTGGGTTTTGGAATTTCTACGTTGAAAAGGGAAATTGACCAAAATCTTTCAATGTTGAGGACAAAAGATAGTTTAAACTTGTCAAAAGCAATGTGATGTAATAAAGCCTTTAGATCAGAAGACAAGGACAAGCAGGATCATAGCTATAAAAGGGTAGGGGGGGGGCATTTGCCCCCCCCCCCTAAATTTTAGACGGGAAGTGATTTTTTATTTGGAAAGAAAAAAAAATTATATTTAAAAAAACTCTCTAAAACAGAATATTTTGAATGAAAATATTTTAATAATTATTTTAGCGTAATTGTGAGAAGGAATATATCAAAATCAATAATTGCAAGTCACGTACATATGGGCAAAGATGCATTTACATAATTGTCAGAAGTTGATTTTGTCAGGGGCTGGCTGCCAAAACATGCAAAGTTTATCGCCCTTGTAATGCTAAAACATTGTGATTGGGGTGCAACCCAAAGATTGTACTTGCGTTTAACAATAGTGTGGCACTGTAAGGAGCAGTAAACTTTCATCTGAATAGTGGGAGTCTCGCACAACTAAACCATGGGTCTCTCAGTCATGAAATTTTTGTTTCTGAGATGTACATTTGCTTTTGTATTGGATTTTTAAAAGCCAATGTCGCAGCTGTATATGTTTTGGCTTTTTGCATTTAACATTTAGCTTATCTAAGCTTTTGTATAGCTATAAAAACTTTCTCAAACCAAGGATCCTATGAAAAGGAATTAAATTAGAAATCTTTTAGTTTCTTGAAAATGCCCTCCCAATTTTTTAAGTCTGGCTACGGCCCTGACAAGTGCAAGATTTCAAATACGTATTCACTTTTTAAACCAAATTTGTCATCCTCGTAACGGGAGTCTACAAAACAATGACCTGAGACCCAAAAATGAAGAGCTGTTTATAACTGTCCTTACTACAAAATGAAGACCCCATTAATTTTGCATTATTTGATGTCTGAGCAACAGTTTTAAACCGGTTTTACCATCTCTGGTTTGAAAGGAAAGTAAAGGAAGCAAGTCTTTTGTTTTGTAGTTTGACCCGGCCTTATCTACAAAACGAAGACCCCATTAATTTTGTATTAGTTCTGTTTGAACAACAGCTTTGACATGGTTTAACTGTCACTGGTTCAACAGAACAGTTATGGACAGGTCTTCGTTTTTGGGTCTTTGGTCTTACTGGTCTTCATTTTGTAAGCACCCCCCTCCCAACAATCCATTGGCTGGAAATAGTATGAACAGCTTGATTACTTGTTCTTATTCTTGTCTTCAACTAAAAAAGTCTGAAAAACATTCCAGTTTGGCAATCATTAGATAGCAGATTTTCAAGGCATTGCATTCTATCCATCAGTAAAGAAGGCAGTTTCATATTCTAGTGAAAGTTTATACGACAACATAAACACTTCAGATTTCACCTGTTTTAACTTTTTCTTGGCCGAGTGCTTAGAAAACTACTCAGAACAAATTATTAAACCTTAGCTCTTTTATTATAAGGTACATGAACTTGGCATGAACACATGTATCAAAATTTTCAAAGCACAGTCAAGATCACCTACAATTAAGTCTCATTTTATTATATAACATGGTCACTTCAGAGCTTTCAATAGAAGGTGGCTACCAATGATAAACTGTCGGCTACTTTGCTTTATCCCACCGTTAATGTTCGACAATAAGATGAATGGTTTGGACTGACTGTGTATCCAACTTTTCGTAGAAGATTTCAACCACTCTTTTTGTTGAAAGTAAAATAGCCTTTTCCGAGCTTTACTAACCTGGACCCAGTTAAGCAAAAAGTCAAACATAAATTTCTGAAAATTTTTTTGAAATCTAACTTTTATTTATTTTTTTATAAGCGCTCAAAGTTGCAAATTCTAAGTCTTGGACGAGCAATTCGGAGTCTAGGTTCTACATAGGTTTTGACGTAATAAAAGTCTTTTGCCTTCCCGATTTTACATTATGGTGTCGTACATGTAGAGCTTTAAAAATACGGGAAATCCGTGTGCTGTAGCTCTACATGTAACTAAGAGAATGTACAGCACCACAATGCAAAATCGGGAAGGCGAAGGACCTTTATGACGTCAGAGCCTATGTAGAACCTAGACTCCGAATTGCTCGTCCAAGACATAGAATTTGCAACTTTGAGCGCTTATAAAAAAAAAACAAATTAAAGTCTGATTTTAAAATTTTTTTCAGAAATTTAACCTAGAAGTTACCTACTTTTGAACTAGCGAAAAAAATTTTTCCTTCATATGCACTTTAAGAAAAGGTAAACTGTTTTTACATATACTATTTGGACTTTTCAAAGAAAACTCTTGTTAATTCCAAAATTACAGCTAACATTTCTCCTTGAAATATTGGAAACGAGATTGTGGGTTAAACATTTAACCCTGGGTTAGTGCTTATCTGCCTTTGAACGACTGAGCCCAGGAATTTTAATTCCTAAATCTCTGAATTACAGCAATTTTTTTTAAAAATTCGAGAAATTACAGTGGTTTACTGTAGCAATTAGTGAAAGCCGGATCTACTATCACGTAAAGTTTCATTGTGCGAGTTGCAGCCAAGAATTCCCTCTCAAAGTTGTAATGTAATAATTGCTTGACGTTCCACTCCTAGACACCTACTTTCAAACATAGCCTGCTACTGAAAAACTTACTGCAAGCCCTGCACTTTCACATTATTTACATCAAGTTTTGTGCCAGTTTGATGCACCACAGGCTGCTCATGCTTATGTGACTAATAATTGTAGGCTCCAATAATATGTGCTGATAGCTAACTTGAAGCCACTAAATTGGGTTTTATGAAAACATAGTTAACTTTGGTTTTACCCCTACGAGCTAGCCATAAAAATGTAGCAATAATTCTCAATTTATTAGCTTCAACTTTCCTAATAGCTCATAAAATGTGTGCATCTATATTTTACTTGAGTTCATCTTTATAGCCACATTCCACAAGGATTGTGCTATTACCATTTCTTTACTTATGATAAACACATGTCAATACTACAAGATGAGTGATAATAAATTTCAATTTTTACATTCGAGTTAGTTTATTACCGTTCTTTCAAGAGCTGCGCAATAGAACTTTCAAAAACAGGACAACATTTTTCATATTTAAGACATGTTTCGATCGCGCTTCAATCATCTTTAGTTGTGCTAAAGATAAAAAGACAGCTTTGCTGTCTATCTTTGACTGCCGTGTAGTACTAACGAATTATACAAGATCAGATTCAAATATAAATGTACTTTGCAGTTTGCAGCATTTTCTGAGGAAATAGATGAGGAAAATAGGGACACCTAAAGACGCGTCTTAGTGAAAGCGTGTTTTATATAGGACACGAGCTCTACCATTTATACGTTCTTGTTGTACATAAAAGTAAAGACGCGAATATCTCCATTGTATAAATCATTATCATCATCGCCCTTTACTACGGAATGGAGCATAGGCCATTAACAATGTGCTTCCATCGGACACGATTTTGGGTTATCTTTTCCAGTCTTATAAAGTTATATCCTTCTGCCGCCATCTCCGCCTCCATTTCTCCTCTCCAGGTATGCTTTGGTCTCTCACGGCCATGCTTCCCTGACGGGTTCCACTGCAGTGCTAATCTTGTAATGTTGCCCCAACGCTTTCTTTGTGTGTGCCCAATCCACGACCACTTCCTTCTACGGGCAATACTCTTCGCTGGTTCTTGGACAATTCTTTCCCAAAGTTCTTCATTCCTGATCTTTTCTGGCCACCAAATTCTAAGGATTCTTCGAAGACATTTATTGATGAACACTTCCAGGACTTGCATTAACATGGTGTTTGACGTCCGGCAAGCTTCAGATCCGTAAAGCAAGACGGATTTAACATTGGTATTGAATATTTTCAATTTGATTGACGTTGTTATGTCCCGAGACATATTTTTTGCAAGATGTTAAATTCTACTCTGGCTTTTCCTATTCTAGCTTTGACTTCCTCATCTATTCCTCCAGCAGTGCTGACAATACTACCCAAGTATGTAAAGGGGTGAACATCTTCAGTAGCTCCCTTTTGAAACATTTTGGGATTTTTATTTGTGGTGTTCATTCTCATGGACTTTATCTTATCTTTGCTTATTGAAAGGCAGGACTTTGCTGCTGATTCCTCTAGCATTTGCTGGTTTTTATGAGCTAGTAAAGCAATATCATCGGCAAAGTCTAAATCGTCCAACTGCTTTTATAACATCCACTGAATTCCATTTCTCCTTCCTTCAGCACTTTCTTTCATAGTTCAGGTGTAAAAACAAAAAGGGGGCAAGCAAACAGCCTTGCCTCACCCCTGTCTTGACTTCAACCTTGTCTGTTAAAGTGCACTCATGCAAAACTTTGGAAGACATTCCATAGATGCTCTTAATAATTGCGATCAGTTTATCTGGTATACCATAATGACTCATTAATTGCCATAAGGATTCCCTATCGAGGCCATCAAATGTCTTTGCAAAATCAATAAAGTTAATATACAAGGACGAATTCCACTCTAATGATTGCTCTATGATGATTCTCAGTATTGCGATTTAATCTATACATGATCTTTCTTGTCGAAAGATTGCTTGATCATCCCTCAGCTTTTTGTCTGCAGCAGCTTTTAGTTTCTCTAGCATTATTCTACTGGGTACTTTTCCTGGAACTGACAGAAGCGTAATTCCTCTTTAGTTGTCACATTCACTCTGATCACCCTTTTTTGGTAACTTGACTAGGAACCCTTCATTCAAATCTTCCGGCACCAATTCTTCTTCCCAAATACTTTTTATGATGTTCCTCAACATAACCACTGATGTATAAGGGGCTGATTTCAAGGCTTCGACCGGAATTTCATCTGCGCCTGCTGCTTTTCCATAATGCAGTGCTGTTACAGCTTTCTGTACCTCTTCTTCTGTTGGTATGTTGCAGTCAACAAGCAGCAGATTTCTTGCGGTTCTTCCAAACAAAATTCGCACTGGTAGTTACAAATTGTTGATGTTTCAGTAATTCTTAGTGGGGGATTTGCCCATCAAGCTTCACCAGAGACCGTTGGCGAGCAGGCGTTTCTGGATTGATCCTAACAGGTGTTCATGGTAACCGTGGCGGCCCAGGTAGAATTCTACTAACCATACTTGACCCTGTTTGGCAATCCCATACTTTGCCTGCTTCCCACCTCCCACGGCATGGACGAGGGGTTGGACTTTGGCAGGCCCATTGTATAAATGGTGTGCCTTGGTTTTGATACGTGCGCGCATGGACACTGACTTCCTGGGTCCAAGTCTCTCTCTGACCATTGTATGGATTTGTTAACTTGGGTGATCTGTGAGTCACATCCACCAAGCTTTGTAAATAGCCAACTGGTTTGCCTCCTGTCAGTTGGGGTTTTTGATTCTTGGGTTTCACTAAGTCCGACGAGGATATAACACAATGGCTGATGGGGTCAAATAATGAGATTCAAACTAGATTCTAATGAGATTCTTTACTTGACGTGACCAGCATGTGCTCTGTTCCAAAATAGAACGAGCTTTACGTAAGCTGCGACTAAATGAGATAAGAAATTAATACGAGTAATTTTACATCGGTTTTCCCTGTTAAGTGGTCCTAATTTAAGTTGACTTTCATTTTCTTTGATATTTATGAATTTGTAACATTATTCAAATTATAGATTGTTTTTTGTCATTTCCAGCGAGACTATTTCTCCCATGTCAAAAATATAAATGAACGCTCTCATAATTAGAGCTAATGTTTTTGAGATTCAACTTTTTTGTATGTTTATGACACCAAAATATTATTTGTAAGGAAGCTCGTATATCAGGAGCAATTTATGTAGGCGGAAAATGTTAAATCGAGTTTATCGATTGGTTGAATTTTTTTTAAAAAAAAACTGCATGTTGTAAAGTAGCGCATGCAAACACTTCAATATGCAAATATAAGGAAAACCTACAGATTGTCGTCAAGCTATTAGAAGACAAAGAAATTCTGTAAGTGCTAAGTGAAATTTTAAAACAAATAATTTTTAAACGAGGCAATTATAATATTTTTTGCATCAGGTTTTCATTTATGTTTCGATGCTGCATTCCCACGAATATCAATAAATTCTATTATACATGATAAAATGATTTTAGAATAAACCACATTATAATGTTAGAAATACTGCGGTTTTTAATCGAAATGATATAGAGATTTCAATTTGCTTTTATTTTTTAAAAAACTCAATTTTTTGCCAAAAACAGCAGTCTCTGTAAGACTAAATCAATTGAGTCTCAATCTAGAGAAAGACACAAGTTTTTGCGAGTTGAATTAATTTTAAAATGGTCTTGTAAATTGGCCATATGTTATTTATACATTCCCTTTTGATGCTTGGTATAGCTTCAATTGGCAATTAACTTTCAATATGTTTTTTGTTTGTTTTAATAAAACTTTATTCATCTTCAAGAATAGATATTAAAAGTTCTTCACTAATTATTATGTAAATTGCACAGATATTTTGTTCGTATTTTTAATTGGGGCAATGTTTTTTTCTTATGAAAGCACATCAATTTGGATGTCTACTTTTTAGTCTCTAATTAAGTTGATGAATTTGACACATTCGGATATAAAAATATTAATTGCAACACGTACAGTCAAAAACTAGAGCGATCTGTCATTTTTTTTTGTATGAGTTGAAAAACTAAATGGAAACAACCAAAAATTTATCCCAAAGTATGGAAGAAATCGAAGAAGTGTTTGACAATCCAAAAGAACCAATAGTAACACAAGAAAAAGAGAAAACAATTTGTCGCACAGAGGTGGTTAAACAACAGGAACAAAGTTTCGGAACCTTTCAATGCGTCTCTGCGTTGGATGATGAAGAAAAAGCAAAACAGAACAAACTCTCTTCTCACCAGAAGACGCGTTGGTGGCGAGCGGCTATTACTGTCTCTGTGGCCTCAGTTTATATTACTCTACTGTTGAGTGTCAGTTCTTTTGTGAGTTCTGGAATATCGGATAGCTCCGCCGCCTTTGCTATTGCATTCGACGCCACTCTTGGTATGATTTCATCTTGTGTGATTGTTTGGCGATTTTACAAGGGAGCAAACGGAAGGTTGGGGCCCTTAAAGGAGAAGAGATCTTGTACAGTTATCGCTACTTGTTTCATTTTATCAGGACTCATGATGATCGGCCGAGCTATCGATTGCTTGGTTAAAAACAAGGAGCCTCAAAAAACTACCTCGCTACTTATTATTTCTTCAGTGGGGTTTGTCTGCTACATGGGGTTGTTTTACGTCAAGTATTGCATTGCCGATAAGCTGAAGAGTCTGGCATTACGCACAGATTCAATCGATTCCGGCCTTGGTGCGGCCATGGCCCTTGGCTTGATCTTGAGCACTGTGATTTATCAACAAACACACAAGTCGTGGTTTCTCGACGCTTCGATTGCACTTGTAATTGCGTTAGTTACGCTCGTTTACGGCATTAAAGTTTTGGTAAATATTGCATTCAACAAGGAATTGTTTGGCCTACCGGAAGGTTATGAAGAGTTTTGAATGGCAGTATAAGAAATTATGGAATGAAGGCTCGAAGTTGTATTTAGTTTCGCCGCGCAACTGTGTTTATAATTGAAAAATATATATGTAAAGTCTTCTTTAAAAATTCAAATAAGCAAACAGAAGGTCAGGGAAAAAACGTTCATTAAAAACTAGAAATTTTCTTCATTCTCGGCCCCTATTGTTGTTTACTGGGTTGCATGTGGTACACCATTCTTAAAAATGTTTTTTTGCCAAAAATTAGAGATAAACTAGAATTCTTGCGAAAAAATACCTTGCCAGCTGTTTTGTTGAGATAGCGGAAAACATTTTATTTGAAACAATTGTGATGGGGTCCTCTGGCTCTGCGAAGCAGCAGAAAGTTTTCTCGAGCGCTTGAGGACGAGCTTCACATTATCCTTGACCGTGCCGAGGCACAACTGACAAAATTGTGAAAACATTTGAAGCTAAGGACAATACAATAAGAAATTAAATTTTTTTAACTGAGAGTCATTTATTATAATTCTCTGTACATTAACAACAATTAAAAAAACATGTCAGAAACCTACACACCGCAATGCAGAGAGCATCCAGAAACCTTCTTTATGTCAATTTCGCCAGTATTTGGATGTCTAGTCCGCAGCGTGTTCTTCGTCGCAAAGCACTTCAAACCCATCTTTACAGGATAAATCTCTTGTCGTTTCATTACAACCACTAAAAGTGTTGGTTTTTCCTGCAGCAAATAAGCCAACTAGACAGCAGTTCCAGCAGCAACAGCTTCAGCAAAATTCACAATTTCAAATCCTTGAAAGTGGCGGCTTGTTCAACTCTTGCCAAATTCAAAACGTTAATGTTTTCGTAAACAAAATTCCTTTACGGCCGTCAGTTCAGTTTTGATTGCTAAGTTTTCAAATTCAATCTGTCAAAAACCTACATACCGCAACGCAGACAGCATCGAGCAATACACCAACAACATAAAACCTTATAGTTCAACTTCGCCAGTGTTTGGATGTCTTGTCCGCAGCGTGTTCCTCATCACAAAGCACTTCAAACCCATCTTTACAGGATAAATCTCTAGTCATTCCATTACAACCACTCAAAGTTTTGGTGTTCCTCCAGCAAATAAGCCAACTACACAGCAGTTCCAGCAGCAACAGCTCAGCAAGATGCTCATGTCGTCCGCACACGATGAGAAAGTGGCCTCGCGAGGCAAAAATTATCAAACACGACAGATTTTTGTCTCACGACCTCGCGAGGCGAAATTCTCACCAAAATTTTACCGCACACGTGCGGAAACAACTGAGCAAACTGTCTCGCGAGGTAAAGAGCTCAGCTGTTTACCTCAAGTGTGCGCCTGCCTTTTGCGAAATTCACCATTTCAAATCCTTGTCAAACTCAAAACGTTACTGTTTTGGTCAACAAAGATCTATAATGGCCGTCAGTTTAGTTTTAATTACTATAAGTTTTCAGCTTTAATCTGGTTTTTTATATTTTTCTTCAAACTTTTAAGCACTATACATCAAGAAAGACGTTTTTCACTCAATTTTCTCTGAGTGCCATCGGAAGTTCTTTGCTTACGCTATCGCTATTTGACAGATTGATAGTTGAGGATTGGAGTGGCCAATCAAGTTGCTAGATTTAGCATGCTATCCAATCAGAGTTTTGCTGGCGTTTACATGTAGCACTTTAGTGGTATTATAAGAATTGCCTCATGCAGTTTGTCGATCTGTATGCTTTGTTGTTTCTACTCGCAGAGTGTAAAATCTATATCATAAAGCAAATAAAGAAGCCTAAGTTGTGTATTAGACTGTGTCTGCGGCTTGTATTTTCTTCATTTCGCTCGTGTTCTGAAATGTCCGTCGTGTTTTATCACAGTCTAATACACGATTTAGGCTTCTTTATTTGTTAATCAAAACTTAGATTTTCGACTAATCTCAGTGCGAGCACGGTTCAATCTATATTATAACAGATTATAAAACAGAAAATGCGTGTTTTATTGTTTTTCACAACCGGCTTTCACCTTGCCAGCGTTTTTGTTGAGAGTGGCTCGTGTAACATGTCACCTTAATGTCAAGTGGCTCGTGTAACATGTCTCTTGAACTTCAAGTGGCTCGTGTAACATGTCACCTTAATGTCAAGTGGCTCGTGTAACATGTCATCTTAACGCCAAGTGGCTCGTGTAACATGTCTTCTTAACGCCAAGTGGCTCGTGTAACATGTCAACTTAAAGTCAAGTGGCTCGTGTAACATGTCATCTTAACGCCAAGTGGATCGTGTAACATGTCATCTTAACGACAAGTGGCTTGTGTGACATGTCATCTTAACGTCAAGTGGCTCGTGTAACATGTCATCTTAACGCCAAGTGGCTCGTGTAACATGTCACCTTAACGTCAAGTGGCTCGTGTAACATGTCATCTTAATGTCAAGTGGCTCGTGTAACATGTCATCTTAATGTCAAGTGGCTCGTGTAACATGTCACCTTAACGTCAAGTGGCTCGTGTAACATGTCACCTGAACCTCAAGTGGCTCGTGTAACATGTCATCTTAATGTCAAGTGGCTCGTGTAACATGTCACCTTAACGCCAAGTGGCTCGTGTAACATGTCACCTTAACGTCAAGTGGCTCGTGTAACATGTCATCTTAATGTCAAGTGGCTCGTGTAACATGTCATCTTAACGTCAAGTGGCTAACCCTCTTCTCTTAATTAATGTCACAATATTTTATTTGGAGCACTGTAATCTTTCGTACATTTTTTTTCCATTTTGAGAAAAAATTGTTTGGGTTTTGGCGACATTTTTGATTTTGGTTGCGCAATCATTGGCGACGGAGCAAAAAAGTTTTTTTAGAACGCAGAAGCTCTTGTTGCGCAGGCTATACATTCAGCTCCTGATATTGCGGACACCCTCGGGACCGTAAGTTTGTGTCCGTAATAGCGGGAGTCCGTAATAGCGGGAGTCCGTAATAGCGGGAGTCCGTAATAGC
>JAOBRB020201916.1:1676-12217 GCA_027575285.2 Zoanthus pulchellus
CATATTTTGTCTTATATTCCCAGTTCAAACTTCCACCATCACAAACAGCATCTCCTGGAAGAAACACACATTGGTTTAATAGTACAGTCTGTATCAGTTTATGCTATAGTCTGCTTTTGTAAATGTATTATGTTTTAACCTCTTTTACCTGTTCATCAAATAGACTATAGAATTGTGCAGCTCCTGTAATGAAGAATGAATAATGAAAAAACATGTCCTTACCTACATAACTTTGAGAAGTATTTCTACTTAATTATGACTGCTGTCGCCTGGTGCAAGGTGATGCTGCACATAATAATCATAATTTTGCATTTTTATCTCTTCAGTGATTCTAAACTTTACATCATGGTTGGTAATTCCTACCCCAGGTCTACCATCGGTCAAATCAACAATTCTGCTGTTTCATTTCGCAAGTTCAAGTTCCTTTAACAGGTTCTGACAATATCTCATTTTGCCTTTTAATTCACTATTGCTAGAATTCGGATCTAAAAGATTATTTATGTATGCCGTCAGGCACTCTTGCACTTCATTAAGTCCACTTTGAAGTCTTTAATATTCTGCTCTCTCCTGTAGAGAAAACTGGTCAATGTTTTCTTTCCTTTAGATTTTAAAGGACTCAATTCTGTTTCTCAATGTTTCTTCTTTCTTCATTTCATATTCTCTAAAGTGGCAATCTGGCTCATCTGTCACAAGAAGCAAATCATCATCATCAAACTGATGCAGGAAATAGCGTAACTCATCCTGCACCTGCATCACCGATGAGCTAAATGGCTTGCTTTGCCATGGTGCTGGACTTTCAATTTTATACAAACTTGGTTCTGCATGTCTTATGTCCTTCAAGTGGCTTGCCCATATGATACCAGAGCTTCCAACAAAGTTTTTGGGTTTTGTGACTACAAGTGTTTGTTGTTTTTCTGTTCTAATGGACTCATCTCCCTCCAACACATCCACACTTTTTTCCTTAAAATAAAGGTACCAGGGGTGCAATTGACCATGGCCTCTGGGAAGTCATATTTTGGAAGTTTCTTTGCCAGTTCTGGGTTTTCTGGCTGATAAACCTTTTGTGTTCTAATTCCCCGCATACCCGTACAGTACTTGTTGCTGGCAAAGATAGGCCTTGTCATCGAAGCTCCTGTAAAGTGTTTTCTTTCAGTCTGTTCAATCTTTACTAAGAGTCTGAATGATGATCTTTTTTTGTGCTCTGCAAAAGTAAGTGAGCAAACTGTCATTGTCTCCCCTCTTCGGTGGCTTTTTGCAACACAATAAACCTACTGTAAGCCTACTTGTCTCTTAGCTTGTGAAGATCCAATATTCGTTGTATGCTGTCGTTGCAGACTTAATTGGAGGATGCTGTCTCCTTTTTTTGCTGATGTTGACAATTTTTAAAAAGTCACCCTTTTTCACTCTGATAAGCTTTAAAAGCTTATCAGCTTTGAATTTAATTTGTTCAACCGTATTTCAATCCTTGCATTAACCATATCAGTTGCTGGATTTGCAGCATCTTCAATGGCTTTCAAATTACAGTGTTCTTCATATTGCATAACTTTGTCTTAATGCACTCTTGTCGCATTTATACCACAATTATCCAAGTCATCACATGTCAGCAGCATTACCAAAATTGATTTACAGATATTTTTGTTGTATTCACTGTCCAGCGTTCATAAACTGTCTCTTATGAACTTTTGGTCAACAGTTTTGTTTTCCTTTGTACTTTACTCGTGAAACTCTTCAGCAATTTGGTTTAAAACAGCAGGCATGTTCACATCGTCATTAAAGAGAACAGTGACCAACTTTTCCCCAACTGATAATATTGTGCTCTGAAGTCCATATCGTTTGTTCATTAAATCCAAAATGAACAGGGACTTAAGGGGATCTTCTCATTGCTTTAAAACTGATGCACCTTGATCGATTGTGTTATCAATGTAAAGCTCAAAAGCAAGATTCCACCGTGCTTGATGCCAAGAAAGCCACGATCAGTCTATCAGATGTACGTCTACAATTGATGATTTGAAGGCAGTTGAAGGGTTTCGAGTACAGCAAGAAGGCCATCAATTCTACTTATCAATCTCTTATTTTTAGCTGCATTCTTCTATCCCAATAGAACTTTTCTGTTATTTACAGTTTTGCAAGTCTGCTGTGAAACCCTCATCGAATCTGAAAAAACTGATACGCTTTGCATCAGCGAACTCTACTCATTGTAATTAGATGTACTTACTGGGCCCTGTGATCTATCTTCATCTTCGATGTTTATATTATTTTTCGATTTCACTTTGAGTATTACAACTTATTTTTTGTTTTTAGCACTATTAAACACCATATGATATTAATTGTTGAAGTGAGCATTTAATAAAGTGAAGAAAACCTCAGGGCTGCAGAAAAAAGGAAATATGAAAGATTTTTAATAAAATTAGCTGACCCTTTGCATCACAGGCCAGGTTACTAAGCTCTGACAACACGGACAATACAGTACATTGTTAATTCACGCTCAAATTGTGTTGATAAGCAAAACATCAAAAGAGGTTCTTGCCTTATCCAAGATTGTGACTGTGATAGCTTTTTAGCCACAGAATCGTCCATTTTCCCCAACAGAACATGAAAACTTGGGGCTGGAAAGCTTGGAAACATCAGCAGCTGGTGAGAATCTTGCCACTAACACACTTGACCAAGGTTCAGAGAATCTCAGTGTGACTTTTTCTTCAACTTAGAAAAATCCTGCTGTTTGTGTGCACAATAAAAGTGAATTTGCTTTTCATCAACTGAAATGAATCAATAAAAGGCAAAGGCGGTAAACCAAATGCCTCAGTTCCTTTAACAGAATAGCAAGTACAACTGATGTATGACAGACAACTGCTAGACTCAGTCAACTCCTGACTATCTCTTATTAATATTGTTTGGTTTAATAATACAGTTCGTTTCGGTCTTCGTGGCTGCAAGGAGCACCGTGACATATGTTGGGGAGATGTGCAACTACAACAAACCGTTGCCCTGACACAGTGGTTAGTGTATGGAGGATTGACTCCAGCATTTTGGCACATTCGCTTCATCATGTTTTCAATGGTGTTATGTCCGAGCAGGACGGCAGCATACATTGCTCGGTGGGGAGGAATTTTGAACCGCCGAGGTTTCTGGAAAAGTGCATCGCATTTTGGGTTCAAGTGAGAGAGATACGTCTTCAATACGGCAACAGGACATCTTGGGGAATCTTTATATTCAAACATTTTACCGTCTGAAGCGTCTTCTGTGCCGTCCAATCTGCCTTGGTTGTTTTTTTGTCGCAAACACAGTTCCAGGTTGTTCACGAGCAAGTTCAAAATATTCCTCGCAAGTCAACGGAATTTTTGACAGCCTGAAAGAGTTCTTTGAGAATTTTCGTTGGTTTTCCCGACCTCTGAGGCCCAAGTAAAGGGCGAGTTTGCTTCGATGAGCTCGCGTGCCTCGTACAAACTTTCAATGACTTCTCTTGTCAAAGGATTTTTGTGAACAGTTGCCTTATATCTCCAGATTTACTCAAGGTTTTGAGAAAAGAGCTGAGAGCCTTGTTGGCTTCAGTAACTTCTGGGCTGCCGATAATTGAGAAAGGTTTGTTTTGGGGCTCATCTCTCAAGAAGCGGTCAATGGCGGACCTTATCGACACCAAACTCACTTTGCTGTAAAAAACCACCGTCATGCTTACGAGCGGACAGGTAAAACTTTCTCAAACATTTATTTATTTCAGTTTTATTCATGTCTTGAATTTCTACTCGAAATTCTTGCTGTTGTGCAAACCATTCTATAAATAAGCAATACATAAACATTGTCGTTGATTTGCCGCCGTGATTTTAAAGAACAACATTTGTTTGTCTGAAAAATTGTAAACATTATAGTTTTAGTTTGAACTGTTTGAATATTAAAGCGCTTTTTACCTTGAAAAATACGCAGTCCGTATTTTGTTGCTTTCTTGGTGTTTTCTGGTATTGCATTTACCTATATTTTCAAACTTTCATCGTCTGTGACGTTTGCAAAACGGGAATTTTCCGCTGCCATTTTGACACAAACATTATTCCAAGTGGATAACGTCCAATAACGCGAGATAGCGAACCAATCAAATTACGCCATTTGATGAGTTTCTCGCATAGTATATACTAATTGTCATTAGCCCCATCAAATAAGAAGGTAGTCAGGGGATATTATTTTTAGTGATAAAAGACCTTTGATTTTGTTATTTTACAACAAAATAGTTTCACAGTGCCAAATTTAGATATCAGATAAGCTTTTATTGGATCATATACAAGCTACAGGATATAGAAAGGTCTGGGAGGTCCGTCTTAAGCTTCTTGGTTTTAAACAAAACAATCTTAAACTATAACATTGTTGTTATCAACTACAAAAACAAAAGTTGCAAACTCTTTTACTTCGCAATTCTTCACAAATCAATCACCAAATCTCAGCGTATTGAACTTAAAACATTGTTTCTGTTATTGATACTAAAATACCACACAATTTTATTGTCTGTGGATCAGTTTTTGAAAATATTACTTGTAACAGTCTTATGCCACTAAAAAGTTGTCTTGTGCAATTACATCATCAATACAAGCAGATGTGACCTTAGTTATCACATTCCTGTTGGCATTATATGTAAACTTTATGTCTTTAAGGTCCATTAGAAGCTCTTCAGTAGTATCCGAATCACTTGAAAGAGTAACTTCTGAAGACACTGACAAGAGCTCATTTATTGTGTCATTGAAGGCTGTCATCCAAACTTCTTTTCCTTCGATTTCTACTTTTACTTGGACTTAGGCATCACGGTTGCATTGAGCTTGACGCTGTCTTACACCACAACATTTGCATTTTATGTATTTTTGATGAGAAATTTCTGTTATCTTTCTCTTAAGGCTTGGCAAGCAATGAACATTCTTAGCTTTTTTATGAACTTAAACATGTTTACACTTCTTTCTCTGGGGTCTCAAGTACTTTTTGGTTAATCTTTTATGTCTGTAGCTGCGAAAGGGTTATCGTGACAGCTGGCTGCACTGAGGAGGATGAATGAGATGGACCAATTGGCAAATAATCGAAGTTAATGTCAAATGATGGCGCAACGCGCACATCTGATTGTTGGTCAAATATATCATTGCTGGAATCATTCTCTTTGGTGTTTGACAGAAGAACAGCCGTTTTTGACTCTGCATGTTCTTTAAGGATTGAGTGGCATGAGATGTTAAACCCAACAATTCGTCTGACTTTTGATGGACTGGTTTGGAGGCTGAAATCATACCTTTTGGTTCTTGGGTGTTTGGAGCGTTTTACAAGGCTTAAATTGTGGATGTAGCCACGCAGTGAAGCTAAAAAGATATATGTACATGTTAAAATTAAATCAGGATAGTTTTTTTTTGTAAGACAGAGGTCCAAGTTTTAATAGACTTTTCACTGACTGTTGCAACCCTGATCTAGTAAACCATACTGCAATAAAAATCATGTGAATGAATAGCACAGAGATCATAGTTACTAAGTGAACAAGACATTATATCTCTTGTTAAGGATTTAAAATTGGTTATCTTCTTAGAAAACTTATATATCATTTAGGCTTCTTTTTCCCCACCCCCAAGCACCCCCACCCTTCTACAAGAACCACTTACCTGAGTTAGGATCTTGCTTACTGTTGGCCATTTTGGAGATACTGTTCTCATAAAATATGAAAATCAGGTTGTCCTCAAGTTTAAAATGCATTTGATTGGTCTTTCACTTCCACTGGTATTTTCTAAGTTACTAATTGTGATTTTTTTCATTTTTTGTACAAATCATTGACATGTATATTTTATTTTATATAATTTGTATATAGTTTTAATATTGTAACACTGGGTATGTATGTATGTTTACTTAATTGTTAATATATACAATTAATATTATTAATATATACTGAGCTGTTCAAGTTCAACTCCCTGCTGTTATTTTGCTCTTTCTTTTTTCTCTCTTTCATTCTTAAGATTTGTAAAGTTTCTTTTGCTAAATCATCAAGTCGTTCTTCTTCATGCAATCTGTACTTCAAATTACATAATTTTTGGGGTGCCTGCAGCCTATCCATTGTCATGGGATATACAATCAGGTCTTCAATCTTTTTGACTCTGCTAAGAACAACATATGTCATACCTACAAACTTTTCTGAATGGCCAAGATCAACCCAGGCTTTCTTTAGAGTTAGACCTTGACTTTTGTGTATAGTCATTGCCCGTGCTAATTTAAGTGGCAGTTGCTGCCTTTCACATTTTTGTTGAAGGTTTTGAGATACTTGTGTGACTGGACATATTGGCACACATCTTGGTAATTTAGCAGACAGAGAAGGATCATTATAATCTTCATGAAACTGTTCAATCACACAAATTGGGAGGGTGGGGGGACTTTGTCAATCTGCATAAACAAAATCTAATACATTTCCTAGTGCACCATTGCCTAGGCCAACCTTTGTCAAAATGTTCATAGTAAGCATAACTTTAGCGCCTTTTGCTAAGTATATAATAGGCTCTAAATCTCCCATTTAATCAGAACCAAGTACTTGAGCTCCACCAGAATGACGAGCTTTAATTATTGCTATTGGCTGATTAAGACTTTTTAATTTTACCATGTTTATTTCTGCCACTTTTGACTTTAGGTAGCATAAACGATTGATGATGATTTTTTAAATTCAACTACAGTAGGTTTTTGACATGGTGAGGAGTTCTTGTTAGTAATGTATGCTAATCAGATGAAGTGGATTTACCATCACGTCCTCTTAAAAGAAGTTCCCTGAAAAGGCACTGGTCACTACTGTCACCATCAACTCTATGGTTGACTTTCAATTCCACTACTTGTTTAATCTGTTGATACACAAAATATCCCTGAATCTGCTTATTTGTTTTGGGCATAAAATGGGATAGTGGTTTATCACCAACAGGGATAACTGTGCTATGTCACCGACAAGAATTACAGAAAGACCACCAAAACGTTGTCCTACTTGACTTGTAACTTGACGACAAATTGAGTCAATCCAGCCTAGCAAACTCTGACCAACAAAAAAATATTCGTCTATTATCAAATAATCAACATTTTCAAGATTACTCTGAAGCTGTTGCAGTGTTATTTCTTTCAAGTCAGTGAGTTCTTTTGTACCAATGGGTAATTTAAGGAATGAATGCAGGGTCATCCCATTAACATTAAAAGATGCCTTTCCAGTGTAAGCTAGTACCTGACATTTTTCTTGAAGCACATTTCTTATAGCATCAATAACATAGCTTTTTCCTGTTCCTGCAACACCTTTAATTAAGAGACGTAAAGGTTTTCTATCACTATTATTAAAGTGGTCACAAACTGCATTATAGGCCAACCTTTGGTTTACACTAAAGCTTGAGATATCTACTGTCTTATTTGATTGATACCATTGAGGATTATTCAGACTTTTTTTGTCGTTAAGCCATGATACCACAGAATTTAATTCATCTTCGTCAAAGAGTTCATTAATTTTGTGCCAATAGCCCTCAGGAGCTAAGCTGGAATTCTGTTCATCATTAGTAATGTTTTGGACATTCAATTCCACTCTTCTCTCTTTTCATTTGCAACATTTTCAGGGTTGAAAGTCTCAATTTCAAGCTCTATAGTTGATTTTAAAGTTTGCAGCTTGATTTCCCAATTAGAAACTGCAGCCTTACAATTTTCACTACCTAGGAATTGCAGGCAGCATGTTTTGAATATTTCATCGCATTCTTCAGCATTATCCAAAAGCATTATTTGGAGTGTGCTGCCAGGGTTTATATTTCAATAAATGATATTTACAAAAGAGCCCAAAATGTTGATTTTGTGGATTTGATGAATACTTTGGGTATGTTTTAACAATTACTGGTTGTTTTCGTCTCTATGGTTTGGAGCTTTTAATAATGAATGCAGATGCAAATTGCACAAAATTGTATTTTAGTATGTCTGGAAATGTTTTGATGTACTTTTCCCGGTCTGCATAGATATCAAGCATTGATGGGGCAGTGCAAATTTCCTGATTTTTTTCTAACTGAATCCTTCTCAATCCATCAAGAGATGCAGTTATTACCTCATAAGTAGCCCTTACATACTTTAGAGAGAGTAAGTGATGCATCACTTCTTGTACTGAATAGTCTCTTTTCCCTACTGATTTAAGTATAATCTGCTTAAATGTGCTATAGATATCGTTTTTATCCGAAATAGTTTGTACAACTTTGATCAATGCATCATAAGTACAGAAGAAGCTTTTTCTCCTTTAGATGTGTACTTTACAAGGTATTCTAAACATGCATGATAATCCACAGTTATTTGAATGTCACAATTAGCTCTCCATCCTTGAAGTTGCAATGGCTGGTGACGGTTTAATCTTGAGTCATTTCGTTTTGTGACAATAACTGCTTTATACTGTTGTTGGCCAGATTTTGTATGGACAGGTTCAAAATCAATCCTTGTTTCTGTGCAGTAATCAAATGGAAAATTAAACCTGCAATTTAATTCAGTTATTTTTCTTAAGACATTACTTAGTGCTACATAATGTATGTCTTTGAACAGAGTTCAATAGATTTACATAGTCTTCTTCCATGTTTTCATTTTCCAGGTTCAGATATGATTTTTGACATGGATGAAAATCTGGCTTGGACCAGCCTTCATCTGGAGAACATGGATTCCATGTAGTTAATAAAAAGTCAACGTTCTGGCAAACAACTGACTCAGCTTTTTTCCCTTCTTGTTCATTGTTTTTTAGTTGTTGCAGGTCTGCATTTGATAGAATTTCTGCGTGTTCTTTTATAATTTTTGCAGCCAAAACCCCCTGTAGTGCCACTTCTGTACGTTCACAGAGACCTGGGTTATTTTGCAATTTAGTAACTCCATGACAATGAATTGATCCTCTTTGTATCGCATATTCATATCTGTACCAGTACCAGGATACACCCAATGGTTTATTTAACCAATATTTAATAAAGCGATCAGTTCTTTCAGTAAAAAAAAGCCAGTCTAGAAGATGAGGATTTTCAAGAACATGTTGTTGCCTAGTTTGTGGAGTAATGTCCATCAACTGGGAATCATCAAAAAGATTATGAAATTCAGGCCAATGGTACTCGGCACAAGACAAAGTGAAAAAAATTGTTGGAGGCCCTACTTGAGCAATGGTAGTTCTTAAGTCTTCTTTTGCTTTATGCCAATAGCTATTGCTGCCAGTTACATTTTTAGCACTGCACCAAGATTTTGCCTTTGGATACATGAGAAATATATAACACGAAAAAATTCATTGCAGATAATGTTTTCAAGATGATTTCTGAGAAATCAATCAACTACACAAGAGAATTTCCCTACACTGGTTAAACATTAATTACGGAAATGATCTCTCACGTTTGACCCCTCGTGCTCACAAATACTTTCGGTGCTATCACATATCGAATACTCTTTCTCATCCAAGACTTTAACAGCCCCTCTATTTATGTTTCCATTCACTATGTGCGCTTCTTTCTTCGAAATGACCATTTCCATTAGAAGGATAAGCCATGTGCCTTGACAAATATCTCCCTTTGAATTTAAAAACAGCGACACTGATATTTTGATACAAACTCCCAAATTTAGACAAATAATGGCTGGTAGTATGATTGTGAAAAAATAGCAACATGAACAATATATATATCATTTTATTTGAGCTCTTGTAAGTTTTATATATTCTGCGTCTACCTTGCACTTTAGTTTGCACAACTAGGTACAGATCAAGACACAAAAAGGAACCTCTGTTAAAGGAAGTATAACAATGACTGGAAGACACAGAAAAGACGTACAGTCAGTCAAAGAAAGAAAGCAGAGCTACTATTCATTAGTGAGGGGGAAAATTTATGTGATGGACTCTTACTAAGCTACCGAGTGATTTTTTAAAGGAAGTGATGGATGGAGAGCACAACACTGAATGTCTTTGTTTTCTTTTAAGTTATGGCGTTTTTCGAGGTGCTGCTTGGGAAGCAGTTCAAGTTTATCTAAGTGAAGTTGACCAGCTATAGCAGATACTGTTCTGTGGACATGTCCATTTATTAAATCACTTCTTCCTATTAATGTTATGGTTACTGAACAGTTATATCATTAGAGAAACAGTTTAAATATGTTATATGTTATATGTTAATATTGGTAAAAATATGGAACAGTCTGTTTTTCTTGTTGCAGTTTCTGCTGCCACCACATTTTATTGTACTGGCACAAGAAGCAAAAACATCTCTTGATGAGCAAAAAAAATGACTCTTTGAAAGAGCAATGTAGAGTTTTTTTAAAAAAGTTATTAATTACTAGTAATAATATATGGCATGTTTGTTTATAAAAGACAATACAACTTAACTGGAGTCTCAGAGTACATGAGCATTGTGTAGGCTGTGGTAGTGACAGTATGGGTGTGCCTTTTGTGAATTTGTCCCTTCACAATGGGAATACACACATATACTAACTAACTAAACTCAGACGTTACACTCGCTGGGTTAAAACTACTAGATTGTCATTTATTTCTCAGCAATCACTCCGACAACGGGCGTGTCGAAGCTACTCTAAATTAACTTGCT
>JAOBRB020202011.1:0-12212 GCA_027575285.2 Zoanthus pulchellus
ATGTATATATATATATCACTGAGAAAGTAAGTCATAACTATTGAATCCGCTTGTCAGATAGTTTCTTATCGTCCTGCACGATACAATGCCGGCAAAGCTATAGTTGACGACGATTTTCACTAATTTAAATAAAACAAACATTATTTTTTCACTATTACTTATTAAGTTTAGTGAAAAGCTGAGTCCACATTTTAGTTGTGCCAATCTAACCCTCGATCAAACGTTCCCGGGTACTAGGTGGGGTACCAGTCCTCAAGGTGTTCCCAGATGATATTCAAGTCATGTAATCTATTTTAAACATTTAATGAGTTCTGTAGATAACTATATGGTACGTTTACCTCATTTGTAAGCCTTGCATCAGTCAATCCGCGTTTCTTTTTCCCTTTGCAAACTCTTCTACAAACAGGATTGCAGACATAATTGCAAAGGGCGGCGGTACAGACATAGTTACAACCCGTATAACATGACAAGCTACACAAAACAGGCCTGACATATCGCCTAACTCGCCTAACAGCTCGCCTGACTACTCGTCCCCAGCCCTTGGACTCGCACTGCTGTGGCTGAAGGAGAACAACCATAAAGGTGACAAGCAGTAACGCTGATAGAAACTTCACCTTCATCTTGATGCTGTGAATCTCGACCTGTAACTGAAAGATGAAAACTGCACTCTTTTTATACAATCATTTTTTTATTCGAACACGATGTTGGAAAACAACGTACCAAAATTCAAGCAGAGAAACGATAAAAAACAATTGTTGTAGCCCAATGTGTTTCAGCGTAAGCTGGCATTTATTATTGTTTGATAAAACTTGCATTTGACATAGAAACTTAAAAGCTTAGACTACAACAAATAGTAAAATTCAATTATCTTTAGACTTATCTATAAAAATATTGAAATTGCATTAATAGTCTCCGTTCACCTTATATATTATAGGGTAGTAAATATGGTGTCCCAATTAGTAGGCCTTTGGCCAGCGAGAAATACTTGACACCTAATAAGGTCTGCCCATGGCTACTAGCAATCAGGCGCTCACTGATAAATTTTTATTATGGTAGTTTAAAGAGGGTAAAGTCCGCTACCAACGTGTCCAATAGTTTCCAATGGCGGCCCCCGTTAAAAAAAAATTTTTTGAAGCCCTTAACTGTTTACGGATGTGAACTCGTAGACAAAACTGTAATTGAGGCATTAAACTTATTTTGAAGTAAAACCAGAAAATAGCGTCTCAGAGGGGTTAAATAATTCAAATTTTCTCGGAGAAGCATGCTTACATACCCCTTCCCGCAGACGTCTTAGGCGCTCCACATGTTGTTCCTCCAATTAAAATTTGCTACCACAGTCTCTAGTGTATTCAAGTTAGCTACTATAGTGTCACACTTTTGTCACGCTATTTGATTTGTAAATGATTTACCCGGAGAACGGTAGAAAGAATGCACGAGTGCTGATTTTTGTGGCTACTCCCAGGTAAAAGGCAGTAAGCCTCTATGTCAAAGGTGCAAGTGCGTGCGTGTGTCTGTAAGTAAGGTTACCTTTTAGATCGATAAGATCGCCCCACGATTCACTATACTCGAGTTCGACTCGTGCAACTTTGATAACTTCAAAACATCAGTCGCTTTCATAAATCACGAAACGTACTCGTTTTCATGCGCTTTCCTATACTTAATAAGTCGTTTGGCAAAACAAAATTTACCATGAAAGCACAGGCAGCCTAATATTATTTTTCTAAGTTATCTTGCAAATATTACTAAAAAAAGATACCGAAGTCGTAAAACTTACCTATGGAAAACTAAAACCCATGGGAAAGTAAAATACTCCCAAAAATAATGGGGTGACGGTCAATATAAATTAAGTACTGTGAACAGTGAGCTTTAATGCAGTCCTGAACTTGATAGTAGATTTTTTGATATATACACGTAGTGGCTCGTGATGTTTTGAGGTTTTTACTTCACAATCGCCTTATAAGATTTTGTATACTAACAAACAAGTTAATTGATTTACCACGGAGGTACGGTATTCTAATTCAGGATTATAGTTTGTTGAGTTTTAGCTTAAATATACATTTAAAATCAAACTTACTGTTCTTAGTTCTTGGATGCTTTGATTAGCTCAGTGGAAACCAAACCTGCTAAGGATGAACTGAGTCGTCAGCGAATGAAGTTCTATTTTAATTCATGTGAAACGGCATAGCAAATAGAGTTTCAAGAACATGTTTTTTGGAAACTTACAACACGGAAGCAAAAATAATTCAAAAGAAGTTTACACAAGTGACACCGGCGGAAAATATCACTTTCGACCACAGCTAAACGGAACTTAAAGAGATACAGCAAATAAGGAGTGTACAGTTTATGAGATGAAAGCTATTTAAAATTATGAATAAATTTTGTAAGGTTTTGAAGAACATGTTTTGAGAGTAGAACAACAAGGAAGCACAAATGAAAAGGAAATTTACTTTTAGCGGCTAACACGGAAAATACCAAAATTAAAAGGCCACAACAAACTGAAGCAATGGCAATTTTAGTACATAACGTAAAAACTGAGAAATGAAAAAAAAATACATATCTGAGAAACTAATAACTTTTAAAATGATTACTATTTGGAGTTGAAGTTGTTAGTTGTATTTTAGTCTGCGAGTCGGCTCTCCCAAAGGCAATGCATACCCGTGAAGGAATTGAATAGTTTGCCTTTCTACCAAAAAAATTGGAAGAACTCAACTCGCAGGCTAGTCGTATTTGTTCACGCTTTCTCAGTGCATTCATGGAACAATTACAGTTCTCTACCTGCAGCCCAGCGACTCTAAATATTAAGAAAGAGAAACCAAAGTACGGTCTACCCATAAAAACGCAAAAACTAGTTCAAGGGAAGTTTACATTTTACAACTGACACGGGAAATATTATATACTGCAGCTATAACTGCATGGGACCCCCACCACACCCTTCTAAGTTTTTTCTTCCAGATAACTTCGGTTTTTGTGAGAGCAAAAGAACAAGGAAGCGAAAACGGCTGAAAGGAACTTTACTTTAAACATCGTGTCGCACACGGAAAATAACGAAACGGCCGTGTAGCTAAACACAAGTAATCGCAAATAACATGTTTACAGTTATTTGAAAACAGTTCAATCCCTTGGTAATTCTTTTCGTTTGAAATAAATCAGTGTTTGACTGTGTTTTTCGACTAATATAATGATTAGACTATATATAGGCTAAATTAAAAATACCGCGGTTTTCGAAGCATCGGGCCGCGACAGATCTTTGAAATTAATACTATTGTGTTTAAAGAAGAATACTCAATTGTTCAAAAGCTTAAGTTTTTAAAAGCTATCAGTAATAATTTGGGTACACTTTTCTAGCGCTTCATAAAACAATTTCTCAGTTCTCTTTTGCATTGTTTTTCGCCCAACGACGCGAATAACCCAAAAAATTATATACAATAAAAACAAATTTTTGCATCGAAAAATGAAATTGGTCAAGCTATAAAAAAGCAAGGAATAATTCAAGAAAATTTTAAATCGTATAAAACAGATTGTCTCTAAAAGTTTCCATCCCTTTCAGAGTCTTCTTTAGAGAATAATAATTTCGCGCGAATATAATTCAACAACCAAATTCTAATAAGGCGGGGCCTTAAACCGTTCGTTGGAATCCCTGAGCACAGATCGTTCTTATTTTTTAATGAAAATACTCAGGTAGATGAAAGATTAATTGCAATTCTTAAGTATCAACTGGTTGGAAACGAGTTATGTAGTGGGCAATGCTTACTTTAGCATTGTTTAGCAAGTCTTACCACGTGATATCAACCTTCAGTTATACTCCACTATAGATGATATTCTTGAGGGCAAGAGAACTTTGCCAGGCTTGTTTGAGTCAGTCAGAATACTTTTACTTTTAGACTCAGCCGTTTGAAATTTATTAAAACATGTCTACGTTAAGAGAAAAGCAGCAAAGAAGCAAAATTAGATCAGCGAGGGAAGTTACTTTATAAGTTTAAATAGCTATTCGAACACGGAAAATACCATGGTGTCAGTGCAGCTATAAACATATTACGGTCAGACAACATGACTGTGTATACAGGTAGTTAGTTGAAAAATGGGATTTCATATATACTCTAGCTCTGGCGGTAACTCTCGTTGGAAATCAATAAAAAGAGTAAAGTTTAACATCCGTATGTTTTGAGACTGATACTGACAATGTTAAGGTTCTGCGCTAAATTATCAGCGGATGTCAGTCATAACATGCAAGTGGCACACTGATCTTGTTTCAAGATAAATGTTAGAAAACTTTTATGCCGACAAATTCAGGGAAGCTTACTCTATTCAATGCTTTGGAAATTCAAATTTTGAAATTACTTCAAATTCAATCTGTCGATCACTGAGCTACATATGTCTGGGCACATTTTTCAATTATCTTTTGCATTTCTTTGCCAGCCTACCGACTCTTTAAAGATTCAAATTTATAATAGTCAACTTGCCCACGGAGTTAGGTAACAGATTCACGTGTAACCGTACACGCTTTTTTATAAGAGCAACTTTATAACAACAACGAGACTCCGATTGGCCAAACATTACGAACTACACTGAAGGACAAGCTCGGGTGGAGGCACCGAATATCTATATGAAAATTATTTTACGTATACAGAATTCATTAAACTGACTCGTTTTACAGTACCTTGATCGGTATGCTTTTCAGTCTTCAATTTAAGCTGCTAGAAATAATAAGAGAATTAATGACGCAATTTAATTGAGATCGAAATCATCAAAAACTTCAGAAAATGGAGCCTCGGAAAAATCAGTTACTGGTTTTTATAAAAAAGCGTGTATTTGTACGCTCTTTTTATATCAAAACATATACTTTTTAAGAATTCTTCCTTTGTAACAACGTGGTCAGTACTGATGTTTTAAAATTTCGAAATATTTGTTTCTTTCCCAAATAAGATAAAGAGCTCATGCATGCGCTTGTAGAGCAATTAAAACAACAGCTCTGGGATAATTTTTGGGGCAAAAGAACAATTCTTAACGGAGTTGTTAGGGAACAAAAATTCTGAATGTTTGGAGTAAAATGTATGGCGGCGCCATGCTGGTGGGCCTTGACATACCACCAACATGGCCGCCATAATTTCAAAGCGTTAATTTAAACATAAGATTGAAACATCTCATTATATCACATTATATAAATGTTACTTTTAAGCATCAAATAACCAAACTCGTACGTTTGTCGTAAATATATAGATTTTTATGAGTTTTTAAAAAGCGTGACTACGATGTGTGACTCAACTAGCGTCTTGCAAAGCGACTAAGAAACATCAAATAATTAAATTAATAATTTTCATAAAATAAGATTGAAATATAACTCTAACCTCTGTTTTCTTAAACATATCAAATATCGGCGAATTTTTCGACTAAGGCTGAACACCGCTTCTTTAATATTTCTAGGTATATCAGCCTCAAATGCTCTCATTAAACATCAGGGGGCCGATACAGGGGGGTGAATTGGGTAAATTTTCACCCCCCCCCCCCTTTTCTTCAATTTTTTGGTACATTCTTTGTACTTGCCACCCTTCTTCTACTAGAGCCACTTGTAAATTCTTTGTATTATTCACCTCCCTTCTAGAATTTCTGGATCCGCCACTGAACATGTTCTTAAAATATCTTTACTGATTTTAGACAATATGAATAATATATGTACCGTATGTGGTACTTTTCTGTACACATTGATTTGTACATGTACTTTGTACGGTATCGAACAATTGTCATAATTTGTGTTGATTTGCAATTGTGAGAAAAAACTGTATGTATTGACTTTCTTGCCAGTTTGTCTCAAAAACTATACCTAAGAACTGAATGTAATTTGGTAAATGAAAAATCTGTGATATAAAATTGTTATCTGCAAATTTTTCAATACGACTGTATGAATTAGTTTATCATAGATATATGTTCTTCACCTTTTCTCAGCCTCGGCATGTTCTTAACATAATCCTAAATGTTGGCGATTTTCAGCCTCATGTTCTTATAAAAAAGGTTCTTATAAAAAGAAGAGTGTAGCAGACATTTGGCATTTTATTTGGAAAATTTGAGTGGAGTTAGCTACCGAAAAACGACGGTCTATTTATTTCAATTAGGTTGCGAAATTCACCGGTTGCGGCCTCTTATTGAAAAATTTGGGCTTAACTTCATTGTGGCAGCTGAACAAAACACGCAAGCTTGAACGGGAGTAGTGAACTACTTTTGTTTACTAACTATCAAAACTATATATTTTAAAACTCTGTTCTATACTCACAAATGCTTCCCTTAATGTCTCAGGAATGTATGTAAAGGATATTATACAGTGGCGCGAACATGTGAAGTTTATCTTGAATAGTAAAAATAATTCTTGGGTGAGCGCAGCGAGCGAGTGAAATTTTTTTTCCACGAGAAGATGTTCAAGCCAACGTGTAATTTGTTATTACATAGATACGAGTAGTAGTGTACAATATAAAAATTAACAAGCAACCTTCGTTAACGGTTGGTTATCAGCCATATCCCCTTTTTCTCTTTTCGATTGCTTGCAAATATCCGAAATACAAAGGTTTCCGACTATGAAAAAAGATGAATTCTTAAAACTAATCAGTGATTCTAGTTAACGTTATTTAATTTGACGGGCTTTTATAAAGCGCTCGTCACACAGTATTCCCGCTTTTTAGTTTTAGATAAGTTTGCTGAGTGAAGCAGTTTAGGACATCCCCCCAGCTGGTTTTTCAGCCATAACTTCTGTACGGTTCAGAGAATATTTTAAAATTTGAATTACAATTTATTACTCTACGATGTATGCTGTTACCATGGTAACCAAGAAATGAGTGGATGGTTTTGCAGTTTTAGTTTTTGGGATTTTCAAAAAACTTTTTCACAACCAGTTTAACTTTGTAATTATGACAAAAACATTAGCATTCTCAAAACAAAACTTAATTTGTGGAAATTTATGCTAATCGATAAGATTATATCAGAAATGGTGTATTATGGGTAAAGCGAAAACATTTTGAAAAAACTTTCCTCGATTATGTCTTTTTGTAATATATTCACTATGAATTTTTATGTTGCTATACAGAAGAATAGCAACTCATTTTTCTGTATGCAGTTTATTTTACTAAAATATTTAAAATGCGACCAAAATAAAGAAGTTTTTTGTTGTTGCCAAAGGCAACGACCCCTTTAACATATTTCAATTGTAGATTTACACAAATTTCTGCAATTTCTAGGCAATGTACGTCGATTAATGAAGATATATAACCTAAATCTTTTTCCTGTCCGATCATTTTGCTTTTAAACAGAATAAAATGCAAGGCTGGCACTACGACAATATCAAAACTTTTATTGCAAATATTTCGACTAGTAGAACTAGTCTTCTTCAGTGCTGGAATGAAAATGAAAGAAAATAACAGCTAAGGAAATTTGAAAACATATAATGTTAATAATTAAATTAAAGTAACGTACAGTATTATATATGAGTAAATAAAATGAAAATAGAACTGTCAATGAAAATTATTATTTTGCTGTTACTGTAAGCAACAACGATAAATATTTAATGTTGTCATGAAAACACAAAATTTTTTTGGTTAATACAATTTTTTTTGAAGAGGGGTTTTCGCCAACATTTATTTTAGTTTTGAAAATTTTTTCCAGTTTTTGAAAAATTATTACGTTTCTAACTACGGTAATACAACAATAAATCTTGTGAGTCACAATGCATTGTGGGATTTTGTCATTAATACGTCATGCCATAATCATTATAAAACATTAACCATCACAAAGTCTCTCCCTGTATTTTCCATGGGAATAACTCGCGTTTATAGTTAGGCCTTTATAAATTATGCCGGCATTTTGTTGAGCATTATAGTAACCTGCGAGCATTCGAGCATAATGCTAGCATTATAGTTCTAAGTTCTAAAATTTGGCCCTGAAATCAATAATTAGCAACGATAGAACTGTAGAATATGCTCTAAAACACAGGAAGAGTGCAATTTTGTCTACTTGTAATTCCCAAACAAGTCAAGTTTCGCAATTGTAACTACTTCTTCGAGCTAGGCTATAATAAAGAGACTGGAGACTAGCGTCCAGAGTCCTGCAAATCCAAGCAGTCATACTGAATATTGTTCATTAATTTTCAGTGCAGTCCTGTTTTTTTCTAATTTCGAAATTATCTGAGTGGCAGTGTTATTGTTCAATTTATGTCATTGTGACAACCAGATGTAATGTCAGCTAGCTGTAAAGGCAGTCCTTCATGTGAGGCATTGGAGGGAGTTCGAGCTCGGGAGTTCGTGCTGCAGAACTAGAGATAGTAGAAACTCCTTCTGCCACTGAGTAGTGACAGTCAGGCAAGTGGGCCTCTAATAAATGAAGTAAATCGTTGGAAGATGTTTATATATGGTCTAGAGATATTTTTGACGTTTCTGCATGGTAAATAGAACGAAGCTAGAACGTTACAACGACATTACATGAGACCGGGATGAATGTCGCGCGTAATTACAGTGAGATCGGCATGAAATTCGTAGGCCACTAAAAGTCTTTCATCTACAAAGTACATTTAGCATTGAATGCACTGCAAATTTTTGCGCATGCCAAGACCGCTTATGCAGTGCTCCTTGGGCAGAAAAACTCAGCCGGACCGGTCTGAAAGTTTTAGCGATTACATGTCGTCTCGGTTCAAAGTTGACCCGGTGTGAGATTTTCGTCTCGGTCTATCTACCGAAACGAGTCACCCCGGTCTGGGTTGAGTTTTTGTACCGGTATCATTTATAACCAAATAAAAGGATTTGTATGCCGACCGATCTGAACTCGTCCCGGTCTCACTTCATCCCGGTCTCATGTAATCACCCTCTAAAAAAAGCACAATTTACAAAGGCCTATTTATAGTTCTCGTGCTCATTTCAGAGACAGAAATCACGAAATGCTATAAATGTTTAACAAAATTAAACATTGTGACGTCACGACAACGTCACGTGTTTTAATTACAAATTGACACCACCATCGTGTAGCCCTTACAACATTTGTCAATTGATCCAAGTTTCCCATGTTTTGGATGAGTACCAAGAAAGTTACAGCGGGGAATGGAATTAACTCCCCTCCCCCCCTCCCCCATATCCTCAGGCTGTGAGACATCAAAGAAGCCCAGGCTATGTAGGGTTAAAAAGTTTTTCTGCTGGATCTTTTAAAAATGGAATTCAATCTATTGCAAGATTTAGAATTACGGAATATCGGATATTCACTTGCTGTAATTGATTTGTTTTATTGTGCGGAATATTTGGAGCGAAAATCGTAGAACCTTTGAAGTCCAAAACATTATTTGATTGCGCTTGAAAAACAGTGCTGATCTGTCGTCTGAGGAACTTTTAGTATTACATGAAAACTTGTAATAATAACGTGTATCCGTTTGGGACAATTGTAGATATATTAAATGGCCATGGAAAACGCGGTGTTTCTGTATTTTTACTGTGCACATTGCTAACGTAAATTACAAGATTAAGCCTAAAGTTTTAAGTTTAACAAGAAACGCTTTCATTTCAGTTCATTTCAGGCAAATACTTAGCTTGTTTTTGTTCGTAGTTTTCGGTGAGTCTGAGCCTTGTTCACTTGTTGTTCTTTTAAAGCTTTTGTTATAAAAAAGCCGCGTATAACCGCAAAATTGCCAGGTCCTGAATAAACTCGTTGAACAAATCGGTAAAACTATGTTGTCAAAATTGGACTAATAACTAAAAATGCTTTAAAACAAGAAATGCTAACAAGTTAAACAAACGGGCTTATTTTTTAACGCTTCTGTTAACTTCATGGTGATTAAACTTTTGGTTTATAAAAATAAATCTTAGAAAACACCAGTAAATACAAGCGTTATTTTATAGGAATAATTTTACAAGAACAACAAGGCTCAAATTAAGACAATTTAAAAGCAAGACGCAATTAGTGCATGCGTGTTAGCCTTTGAGCACAAGACTCATCTGGCCACTGAAAACCTTTGATTATCCTGAGAACTTATCTTTTCTAAAATTATCCATTAATTTCAATACGAGACAAATTTAATAGGCAAATAATTTTTACACGTAAAATACATTTTTTTATTGAAATTTTTTTATTCATTCGCTTTGAAAGTATTTACTCATAATATTCCTTTATGAAAATTAACATTATATATGATCCCCATTTTACTCATATGGATTGCTGATTAGTCACCAGTCTATCGGCTCAACAGCTCGGTTTTTTCTCGAAACGTAATGGAGCCATCTTGAACTCTTCGCAGTCAACAAAATAGTCGCCTGTTGAAAGCCATAAAAATGAGCAAAGCGGGCTTAGTACAGTATTCGTTGCATTAAATAAGATTCTTTACGTAGCATTTTAGTTAATAAAACAAATGAAGAGAGGCTATTTCTTATGATTTTCTTTTTGTATTTTTCAGATATAAAACTATAGGTCTTTTTCAGATAGTCAAAGCACATGGCACAAAATACGCCAAACTGGTCTAAAGTATGGGCCACAAACAAAATAAAGTCATCAAATGAAGCACTATTTTTATTATTTTGATTTACATTTCCTAGTGAGGTTCGGCACATACTTTTGTAGTTCGGTTTGGTGTATTTTTTACGTGATCTCTAGCTACATTTTATTTAATTTCAGGAGTGGCACGTGATACTATTGCAATAAGCTAAGTGTATATCAACATCTTTCGTCCTGCATGTCCAGTAAACAACGCGGTAACACAAGCTTATGTCATCTGTTTAAAATGTCCCCTTCATTATCATAAAAGCGCCAGCTTATGATAGAAATTTCATAAACTAGAAATATAAAGAACTTTATATCGACAGCTTTTAATTTTGTAAAATAAACATTTTAATTTTTTGCATGAAATTATGATGAGAGCGATAACTAAAATTGTTCCATGTTCCTTGTTGTGATCAGCATTTCCTATAAAAAGTTTTACAACCTCCACATGCTTGCAAAGAGTCAAAATTTCATCCATTTATACTAGTTTGAAAAAAATTCCTAAGCTTAGAATTAAAACCAAATCTTTATCTTTGTTCGTTTGCTACCGCTACAGTTGTATGCTAAAGAGCAGATTGTAAACAGTGATGTCAGCAAAGATTCGCCTATAGGACAAAACACTGTCCAAAAAATTTACACAATAATTAACAAAGTTAAAAATAATATAGTGATCGAGAGTTTTATAACCGTAATTCAACCGGTATGCAACATTTACACTCGCTAGAAACATAATCTATACCTTAAAGATAAGATATAGAATCATACTTACTCCAACAAGTTGGTTTTCCTTTAAGAATGGCTATTGCAAATCAAAGTCACAAATTAATGATAAGCTCTTCCGATAGTTTTTCAGGCTTATAATATACAATTTTTTCATTGGAATTACTATCTTAGTTGTCTAATAATGCATTGGCCAGCATCAGACTTATACCTCGGAATCAGAGATAGCTTGTTTTTCAGTGTTGCAAGTGTTAACAGAATGGACTTTTGAGCGAGTGACAGATAACTTGGAGCCCGCCAGCCCCTTTATACACTTAAAAGCTAACTATAGCATTTCTGAGCGAGAGCATACTGCTGACGGGCAGGTAACCAGTTTAACTTCTTTAGAACAAGCATATTTTATGGCACCATGCAGATACAATTCTTGCCGCAAAATTTGCAATCTTGTATTTAAAAAAGCTTAATTTATAAAGGTTGTTTTTTAATACAGTTTAATTGTACAAATTAAACTAGTTTTCCCAATAGCCATACAAGTTTTATAACTTTTATACTAACCGTTTTTGTCGCTAAGCATGAACGCTGCCTTCGTTCCCAAATCCGGATGAATATGAGAGACGGCAGTTATGGAGAATTCCTCTCTAGAAATCTTGCCGTCCTTGTCTTTGTCGAACACCTTGACAGAACTTGGAAAAGCTCCTTTAAGCCGAGGGTCATCTTCAGAAATCTGGGAAGCAAATATATTTAAATTCAAAGTATACAAATCAACACAGTGAAGGCTGGCGCTTTCAATGATCTGTATTACCTCGACGTATGGGAATGTGTATTGGTTTCTTGTTTATATTTTACTCAGGAGGCCTAAAAAGGTCCAACAGCTTTGCATAGCTTCTGTCTTCCACACTGCAAAAACAAGCATGTTAAACTAACACGCCGAGGTGCGTGCTGTGTGTTAAAAGAACACACAACACGCGTGTAGTGTGTTAAAACAGCACGTAATAAAAGTG
>JAOBRB020202108.1:0-12211 GCA_027575285.2 Zoanthus pulchellus
GGGTGAATTTTCACCCCCCTTTTCTTCAATTTTCTGGTACATTCTTTGTACTTGCCACCCTTCTTCTCCTAAAGTCACTGGTAAGTTCTTTGTATTATTCACCCCCCTTCTAGAATTTCTGAATCCGCCACTGGGGTGATACTAATTATTATTATTATTATTGTTACAGAATGCCCATTATGCCATTATTTGCTTCATTACCTTTCCAACCGTGTTTAGCGTGAAGGGTGTGTGACGGAAGATATAAGCTGAAAAAACTGTGTATCGTAATTCAACGATTTAAAAATGCTGAGCGTCACAAGGAAGGCACCAAAATGTATAAGGAAAGTTTTGGTATATAAAACAAAAATGTATTACTAGCTAATAAAGCAAAAGAATTCGTTTTCCGTTTCGTAAATAAGAAGCAACACCAACCTAAGAATTGCACCAGGTTCATCAACTTTAAAATCTAACTTTAAAGATGATCCCCATTTTATATGGGCACTTTGGAAATCTTCAGGTTTGAAGGCAGTTTGCCCAACAAGAAAATATTTTTGAGGAACTTCTCCACCATAGCAAATCTATGTAAGATATAAAAAAAACTCAGTAACGGTAACAAGGATCCACGGAATAATATATAAATAGATACAAAGAATTCACCAACACGAAGCAATATTACAAAGTGACATATAATAGCAAAGAACAGTAAAGCGGAACAAAATCAATGAACTTGGCTTTGTTGCGACCCCACAAAGTTCCGAATAATTGACATATTTTTCTTTTATCAATAGATAAATTTATACACTTCAAATATACGAATATACTTTTCATTCTAGAAATTTTTATTCACGCACCTTAGAAGTACATTTTGGATTTCCATCAGGATCACGGCAAGTCCCTCCATAATATTCAGGAAGATTACTTCCATCGATAAAATTTTGTAATTCAATTTTCCAATTGGCTACAAAAAGAAACAATAGATGTGAAATTTTTACTTGGCCCCGTTACTCTGGGACAGCATAAACGTTATAGTTACAAAGAAACAAAGCGAGATGAACGATTTAATTGCGGTTGAAAAGAAAAAACACGTTTAACTTACCTGATAAAATTTTTACTTTGCTTCTGGTAGCTTCACTAAGAAATGGTTTTACCAGAGAAAAGGCGATAGGGAAGATTTTAGGTGCTAAAAGAATAACATTAATAGTTATTATACTTTTCACAAAATTCATTTAAAAAAATTAACTTAAATTTATTGATTAAAGAAATTTAAATAATGTATTTTACCACACATTTGCGGTAGATATCCACCATTTTTTAAATGCATATTGCATATAAATTTTTATACTGGATATCACATAGTGTTTGCATTGTGCTTTCTAATTTTTTAAACTCACTTGAAATTAAACTTGAAATTTCTTTAGACATTGCTAATATATTGTCAATGAATCTTATCCCATCTACTCTAAACCAACCATTCACAACATTTCAGTAACTTAATATCGATTTTATCCACTTCGAGATCACTTCAGGAGTGTTACAAGGCGACACTCTGGCCCCATTCTTGTTTATTATTGTCCTCAATTTTGCCTTTCGAAAGGCAGTCGACGGGAAATAAGTTGACACCTCGTAGATCTACAAGACATCACTGCAAAGGTGTTGGCAAATATCGATTTCGCTTATATCGTCCTGCCTTCAGATGATATACCTCACGGGCACAAACACAATCGAGACTTGAATCAGAATGCCTGCACATCAGCCAACAAGTCAATGACAAGAAATAAAGATTACGATGCCTGATTCTCTCTCTGACTCCACTCTCCAGACGGTGAACGACGGTAACGAGACTGTCGATGGCAACCTCCACAACATGTCAGATGAAGTGGCTAGAGGAAGAATAGGCCTTGTAGGGCAAAGCCTTCTGCTGCTCTGGGAGCCATCTCACGGCTTCCGTCATCCAGGACAGAGCCACACCAACGTTTGTGGATACGCTCAAGAGGTATGGATACCGGGAAGGTAAATATTTCCGAACTTGCCGCCTGCATGGATGATCGTGCAGACTAGAGGGGCAGGTGTGCAGCTCGGCTGAGAGTCTACTCTATCCTGTCGTCCACTTGGTCTCAAACGAACCCGTTCATGATAGTAAACATTTATGACTTAATACTGTGTTGATAACATGATTATCATTGTGGTATTCTCCACGTATTGAACTCTTAAAAAGATCTAAACTTTAAAATATGCATGTAATTTCTTAATGTTTCTTTTTTACAACGCCAGAGAGTCAATATCATTATATTTAATCAGACAGTGAAAAAGATTCCGTTTTGGTTTCATGACTGCATTCCCCATATTTTCAATGTAACAATAGTGCATTGTTTTCAATCTACCAATAGCCTTCTAGAAGGAACATTTAAATTTTGAGCTTTTTGCATTTGTAATTAGTTTTTCTCAGAGTTTGACAGTTAGCAGTTAAACAGTTTGTATATTAACTGATTTTGAGTTGAACCTAATGTTTTAAAATGATGACTGTCACACTCGACTGAATTACGATGCACTTAAACACCTTCAGAAGCATCATAGCATATAAGTTATAACTTGGAATCACCTTTAATAACCAAGATATTCTTCATCAATTCTGGATAATTATCCTCATAAAAGGTTACAATCTGTTGACCACATTTTACACAAATTACTTGTTATTAATTAAGTGCAAATGAAGGAAAATTTATTTCGCGAGTTCAAAAGTAGGTTACTTCTAGGTTCAATTTCTGAAAAATTTTTTGAAATCTGACTTCTATTTATTTTTTTATAAGCGCTCAAAGTTGCAAATTCTAAGTCTTGGACGAGCAATTCGGAGTCTAGGTTCTACATAGGATCTGACGTCATAAAAGTCCTTCGCCTTCCCGATTTTGCATTGTGGTTTCGTACATTCTCTTACTTACATGTAAAGCTACAACACACGGATTTCCCATATTTTAAAGCTCTAAATGTACGCCACCATAATGCAAAATCGGGAAGGCGAAGGACGTTTATGACGTCAGAACCTATGTAGAAACTAGACTCCAAATTGCTCGTCCAAGACTTCGAATTTGCAACTTTGAGCGCTTATAAAAAACAAATAAAAGTCAGATTTTAAATTTTTTTTCAGAAACTGAACCTAGAAGTAACCTACTTTTGAACTAGCGAAAAAAAATATTTCCTTCATATGCACTCTAGTCGTTGGCAAGTTACTGGCAACACTTAAGGAAAGTTACTAAAAGCATTATCAATCTGAAATGTATCAAAACTAATTAATTGTATTGATTGTAATATCAACGAGTTAAAATAGATTATGCGATAGTTAACTTGTGAAAAATCAATAATAACGTTAATAATTTGAAAATATATATCACTTTTTTAAAAAGTTCTTTTTTAATAATCCACGCTGGTACAATTGAACTGTCCATGTAATTGGATATCTCCACTCAGCCTACTGATACTGTGCAAGCCTGCTATTTCTGAAAACTATAACCATTTTTGGCCAAGTCATTTAAAAGCTGATTACCTTTGACCATATGATTGGGTTAAATAAAAATCGGAAGAGCAATTTCTTCTTGTTTGATTTTTTAAAGGAAATAAAACTTGTAATATAATTTCAAAATTTCAAATCGTATCCCTCTTTGTAAGGTTGGTAACAAGACCATACACAACATTTAAACTTACGTTAGTGCAAATAGGCGTTTGAACAATCCGGCCCTGGTCATTACTGATAACCTGCTCCAAGGTTTTGCATGGTCTGCAATGGTTCTAGTGTATACACTGATATTGTTTGATTACAAAAGTGAACCCTTTCAGTCCCAGTTGTATTACTAAGTTCATTCAACTTGGGCCCATACTTTTCATTGAAAAAGTTTGAGAGATTTTCACTTTTAATCATCTGTAGGGTTATTAACCCTTTCAGTCCCAGTTGTATTACTAAGTTCTCCCAACTTGGGCCCATATTTTTCATTGGACAAGTTTGAGAGATTTCAGTTCACTTTTAATCTTCAGTAGTTTGCTTTGTTTGATTAATTCTCATTTTCTCATTACCAAATGTCTTATTAAATGTATTTATGTAAGGAGAAGTTGAGTGTTACTAACAGAATGAGAGTGAAAGACTTAATATAGCAGAGAAAAATATAAAGTACATGAATACAGTTTAATAGTTTCACACTAAGTTAAGAGACATAGTAAAGTTAATATATATTTTAACTAGTACTATTATAGCACTTTTGTACTGTAAATTGTTTTATTTGTGAACTCTATGTGGAAATAAAGAGCTTAATAACTGAAAAATTATAAATTTATATGTAAAAAGAATGATTGACGATTGATGGAATGATTGTTGTATTTTATGGAGACTTACATTGTTGAACATGACCACCCCTGAAACATAATAACATAATTAGTTATAACTGGCGAGGCAGTTACAAATAACATATAATTAACTGACAATTATGAGTATATCATGTATGGTATCTAATACATCTGTTTTTAATTTAAAATTTTGAACTTTACTATAACTTTATTAACTAGCAGTTTATTGATTTAAATATTATGCAGACTCAGTAAATAGTATGGCTTGTCAAGGGTCGTTTGTAAAATCTGGATCGGATCATCGGATTAGATCACTGGACCGGATCATCAGATTGGATCATCGGATTAGATCAAGTTGGACCGGATCATCAGATCGGATCATTGGATTGTGTCAATAGATTAGATCACTGGATCAGATCAATTTTGCTTGCACATTAAAAAATGGGTAAACAAAAGGTAACTTAATTATTAGCATTTTTTTAATTCCCGCACTTCTTGTCCATTTTAAATATTAATTTCACGGTGAATTTTTTTTACGTCTCATGAAGGAAAACATTGGAAATTGCTATGGTGACTTTTCCTTTTTTGCCTAAATTAATATATATGCTAGAGTATTAGCAATTCCATAAATATGATAATACTCTTTTCTTCTCCTTCAAAAATCTTGCATAAGAATTGTTTTTATTTTAAATTAATCCCAAGAGAAACTGTAAACAATACTTAGACAAAAAAAGAGTATTATGGTATTTATGGAACTGGCTAATATTTTTACAGTTTCTTATCTGATTAAATGCTTAGTAAGATATGGCTGTACTTTCCTTACAATCCCTTACTCTAAGATATAGTCAAGGCAGTGTCATGTTGAAAAGACGCATAGTTAACTAAAGTATTTGCTAGTATGCAATATGGACTGTTAAAGAACATTGTAAAATCAGGTTTGCTAGCATGCAATAGAGTTTTCCTGAACATTGTAGGAGCCCGTAGCATTGATCATGAATGGATTATGCGGTTTGTTTATTTTTTTTTAATAGTTATGTTTTGCAGTACAAATTATAGTGCAATCCAGATTTGTCAGCAAGATGTTGTTAGCACCGCAGACGTCGCTTTTAGCAATTAGATGAAAATGTTAACTTAAACCTAATGTAGTCTTTAATAATCACATGTAAAACAACAGTGTTATTAATATCTAATTTATTTAATATTTAATATTCATTTATTTATCTTTCAGTGAGCACATGACATATAAATAAAATCAATAAAAAAAACACAGTTAAAGTAAAGCTTTATTTATATTAATAGTAAAAAAAGAAGATAAAAAGACCTCAAAATTATGAATGATACTTAATTAATTTGGAACAAAACAAAGCAAGTCTAAATTATCAAACCTGGTTTCCACAGATGCTTTAGTCCGAGTCCTTCTAAGTCAATCAAGACAACCATCTGCTCAATACATTTGCCGAGCTGAAAAAGTACTTGTCATATCAGTATTTATAAGGCTACCGAGTTATGATAATGACAATGACATAATTTACATAAATTATATATCAGTCTTTGTTCCTAAGTATTTAATCCTTTGGCTATTAATCTCTGAACGATAACCATAATTTTAAGTTAACATTTACAAAAATTAGTTAGTATTATCCAGGTTACACAAACTCGGACCATAATGTCCTTAACTTTTTACCTTTTCAGATTGCTCCTTGCACAGTTTAGTAGCCATTTCTGCAGTGTAAGCTTTTAACTTAACAATTTCTTCTTTCTTAGAAGAATACAACAATCCTAAAAAAAGGACAGTGTGAAAATTAAGTCACTTATAATATCATAATAATTACCATAACATTGTACATAGTAGCACAACTGATAAAAAACTCTCACATATATGAATAACGGTTTAAGTCTTGACATGTTTTGGCATAACTTATGCCATCTTCAGAAGAATAAATACAAAAGTTCATTACAAAATATATCTAAGATAAGTTTAAAATGATTGACAAGTATATGATAAATAGAAAATATGGAAAAAGAAAATTTCTAAGTACTAAAGGTCTACTAAAAATTAAAAGTTAAATTTTAATAAGGTATAAAATTTTGTTCTATTTTGTAAGCTCTTTTACTTGGTCCAAAATTTTTGGCGGCTGTTTTCATAACCAGGTATAAAGTTTAACATAATTAACCTCCAAGACCAAGCTATACTAGCAAATCTTCGTGTTTGGTTCCTCTTACCACATCAATTCAATCAACAAAAATTGCTGGCAAGGTCCAAAATCTGCCAGTTATTGCCAGCAGCCAGCTGCTATTTTTAACCCTGTATACCCTCTTATATTTATTACTAAATAAATAAATACTGTTAACTGTTATTTAATAATTATATTAATCTTAAAAATACTTATTCAAATGCCCAGGAGCCAAATTTTTTCCCTTTAGACTCATTATTGCATTTAATTTTATGATAAAAAACTTCTTGTCTTCTAACCTTTGAAGTCAATTTGACCAATTGGGTCAACAAAGACTGGAGCACCTTCTTTATCAAAACCGAAAAACCCTCCAGGATAATATTTCATAAGTACCTGCAGCAAAATTAATGCTAACTTCAATTCAACTACAGATAAATGAAACAAAATTTGTTTTGCAAAATGATTGACACACTGTTTATAAATGGTTCAAAATGTGTGATTAATAGACTAGTATGTTCAAGTGGTTAGCTTGAAAAAATGTTAAAATGACTCAAAACTTAAAGTACAAAATCTTTAAATGTTGTTAACGTTACTTACCTCTGATGGTTTAAATGTTTCTAGTATGCTATCTAGTCCCCACCTTTGTCTGGAATCCATACTCTAAACAGAATGAAGCTAACTATTACAAATCTGTGACACCTTCTGTGACACATCTGTGCCTTCTGGGTATTTTTAGCTTATTAGTTATTACCAGAAGGTAGTACCTTGTTATTATGCAGAATCAAATAGCACTATCTGTAAAAAAATGAACTATCTCTTATTCTGTAAATAATGACCTACAAATAAAAAAATGTTGTTGTTGTTTTTAAAATTAAGTCACTCTTATTATTTCTAAAGTATATATTAGTAACATATATTTGACATAAATTATAAATTATACATGTTGGCATGGCATACAAAAATTTATTACAATACAGAACCCTACTTTATGGCCATCCCATAAATACGGTCACCTCATTACAGTCACTTTTATTTTATTTCGTATAGAAAACCACATTTCAGATTCCCAACTCATACAATTATTTTATATTTAACCTGGTTAATATGGCAAGCAAATATGACTTAACATGTCATTTTCAATGATCTCTCATCAAACAGCCTGTTTTCTCAGTACCTTGATTTCATTACTGCACATTGACAGCAACATCAAAAGTTTATCTAAATTGCATGACAAAAAAGTCATTCTAATTCACAAAACTGATGTTGATAACAAAAGCGTATTCAAGTTATTGTGCATTGTTAAAAAGCATAACAACTCAAAGTGTTTTCATTATTTTAAAAATGGCTTATTAATTGCTTCTTGTCTTGCAGCTATCTTCTTGGTCTATGATTCTTATCATTTAATAACTTCTGTCGGCCACTTTTGTCTGTCTTTTTGGTATGTCTCACAGGGAGACTATTCCCAATGTCCAGTACAAACACAAGAAACTTCCATGCCGTACCTGCTACTTCGATTAAAAGCTTTTCTAACAATTTTAGCATGTGCTGTGCATCCTTTTCTTCTGAGAAAATAATGAATAATCCCTTTATCTTACTCTGTGCAAATAATTTAAAATGCTAAATTACAATTTTATCTCTATTTTCAGTTGTCTATTCATAACAGTATTTGTCGCTACTCCCCTTAAGTTATGAAATTTGACCCCACCCCATTAACACAGCCACCCCTTTAATATGGCAAATTTTTTGTGGTGTTGATTGTATTAACAGGGATCCACTGTATATGTTTTTACTTTTCAGAATAAATTCCTATTTACCACAATGCAACATAAGATTTCCTTCTCTTCTAAACAAATTGACCTTGAGGACAAATTGACAAAGTTCAGTACAAGTCAATATATTCAAACTCATAGTTCATGATGCCAAGTGGTGTAAAGGCCGATACACACGAGGGAGCTTGCTCCTGCAACATGCTCTCACAAAAGATTTGCTCCTGGAGCAAGCTCCCTCATATTTAACCAGTTTGATTCAATGGAGCAAAACCCAGGAGCAAAAATTTGTCGCGCAACAATTTTTTTCGCATGAAATTGTTGGTACAGACAAGGGAACTTTGCTCTGGGAGCATGTTGCAGGAGCAAGCTCCCTCATGTGTTCCGGCCTTAACTGCTTTAGAAAAATTCTACTAATCAGTAAAAAGGGAATTTACCAATTAAGTTATAGTTGAAATTCTCTGATATCAGTGGGAATTGTTACTGTTTTGATTTGCCATCTTTTCTCTATTAATTGGCTATTAGCAATAATTCAGTTATAGTAGAGATGTGTAGAATGTGCATTATATAATTAGACTATTCATGGGTTTAAACTAAGTAATATATAATTATATATATATAATGCTTAGATTTCTTAATTTGTTTGTGCTAATGATATATAATAATGTATATATACATACATTCATATAATTATATATGTTGAAATAACATAATAAATCTAATATAGAAAAATTCTCCTAAATTGTTCTTCAATTGGTACAGGATTTAATGGAGCCGAAACCAATTGTAGAATTGCACACAATTTGGGCATCCTGCTGATGAACAGGAACTGTTTTGCCTTTTTTTTCCAGTAGCATTATAGTTATGTCTGTTCAGATTTCTATCAGATAATCAATTCACTTTTTACAAAGGAGAATTAAGGCAGACAATTGAAGGTAAAAATAATATTGATGATTGCAGATTTTATAAAGTGAAACAAAAGTTTTCCAATTCCATCTACTCTACTTCTCTACTCATGTATTAAATTCCATCTACTCTTACTAAATTGAAGAGCAATGAAAGTTTCACAACGAGATAATATCATCAGTAGGTTATGTTGACACATGATGTTGATGTGCAATGCCTCTTGCAATTGTTTTTCCCACAAAGCTCAAGAACTTATCTACTACTCGTTTATTATAAGTTACGACGGTATACATAACTTTGGATTAGCATAATTTAAACTCTTTCATTTCTTACCTTTCGAAGCATTGCTTCTGATTTTTCCAGTGAGAATTCTCGTGCTTTAACCAATGCGAAAAAGAGAGAATTTTGGTCATTTGGAACATATAAAGTACTTTTCTAAGATTTTACTAGGAGACAGTGACGTAAGTCGTAAATTATAATTATAAATAACCGTGTTCATCACTCAAAGCCAAAGGTTTTTCTCAAAAGAGAAGACGTACAAATTGGGTTCTAATAACAAATTTTGTTCAATATATCGCGATCTTTGCCCTTTAAGCTCTTTTACAAAAGAGTATCGTAATTTCCGCTTTCATTGAAAACTAAATTTAATACAAGAATCGTTTCTTCTATAGTTCAGCAGATTTGAATAGGTCATGTGATCATATCAAAACTTGTCTAATAATAAACCTCGTTAACTATCGACGTAGTTAAAAGGTCATGTAGACATGTAGAAAAGTTTTTAAAACGCTTTTCAAATTAGTTAATACCCACATACCTCTCAACCATTTTAACAGATACTGATCGTTCCTTTCAGCTATTTGGATGTTCTTGGCGATCTCTCGAAACTAAAGTCAGTAAAGATACATACATTGATAACAATAGATGCGAGCTTAAATCAAACAGTTCTACGGAAAACAAAAATGAATTCTGTCAAATCTTAGTCATTACATTAGTAAGGCATGAATGAACAAGCAATAAACATTCTCTTACTCTACAGACTAAAATAAAGTTTGTTTACCAATGAGGGTGCAAAAGATTCAAAATAACATTTTGGACCAAAAATTTGTCTACTTGCAAACACACAACAAAAGAAAGATATTGAACTGTACCAAAAGAAGCTAGAAAACTATAGTAGTTTTTCAAGAAAATATATACAATACAATAATAAAATAACCAAAGAAAGGTACTTTTTGAGAAAATATTGAACTTGGCTCAACACAGGGCCACCGATCAAAAAATATGGCGATAATCAATTTTCTTTAATTTCTTACCTTTTCTAAAGTCTTTTCTTGAGAATCACTAAGATTTCCAACATAACCTGACATTATCAAGCCAAAAAATAGGGTATATTTCTTCACATTTTTTTCAATTCTGTACAAAAGAGCAACAGTATAAACCTTGAGAAAAGGAAAGCTCAACATTCAACGAACTCTCGCATGAAAACGGGCCCAGTGGCCACTGCAGCTGTCTTCCTCTATGCACGAATGAAAATGTCCATCACAAAACATAAGGACTTGGACTCTTCCATCCTAATCTCGATTTTGTCAAATACAAGAGATTACGTGCAAAAGTAGTCAATTCCTTATATGTTTCCGTTGACGTTCATAACTATTCTAATTAAAATTGTGCAAGCGACAAACAATGGTTGGAACTGAAACTGTGTATTGTACTCGGAAGGGTATTTTTTAAAAAGTGCAAAACTATTTTCAAAACAGTTAGAACACAGGCAGCCCAGGCTAAGCGTGAGTAGTAAAATTTCAAAATGTCTCAGAGTATTTTTTTGCGCCTTCTCGGGGCAATCAAAGCAACTTTTAACAAAATTACTTCTGCGTTCCACCTCTACGACCCGGGATCGCTTCCTGGGATTGGCATGCGGCCTGTGATTGGTCGATCTCAATCTGACTCTGAGCTTGAGGGTTTTTCTCCAGCCCCAGGTACTCCGGGTTTTCTCCAGCCCCAGGTACTCCGGGTTTTCTCCAGCCCCAGGTACTCCGGTTTTTCTCCAGCCCCAGGTACTCCGATTTTTCTCCCTCAGCAAATTTGACGTTAAAAAAATTATTATTATTATAACATCACAATTATTACTATTATAATCTATTCATTTTAAACGTAAAAAATTTCATATATTTTTTTAAAATCACAAACGCATAGGGCAGTCTGCCTGTAGTGTCAAGATGACCAACAATGGCACCATCCAAAGAGAGCAGTGGTCAGGTGCTCAAAAAAGAATGAAAGAAGAGAAAAATAACATTTATAGGCCTTGGAGGGAATCGAAAAACTTTGTAACATCACCTCCCCTAGGTCTGGTCAGTTTCGGAGTTTCTTTGTGTGGCTGTGACTAATCAAAATTGCTTTTAAATGGTCCATCAGGAGAGGTGATATTCCGTGAAAGGAACAGGTATTTTAAGTCTGTTGTTAAATATGTTAAAGATTTAAAAAAGCCACCAGGCGAAAAGTACTTTCAGCTGGGACAGCGGAGCAGGGGGGGCTCCACTTAAATTATGCAGATTTTGAAAGGTATTGATTTCATTCTCCATTATCGCTATATAACCACTTTTCCTGAGATATAATAAATAACTTTCTTATTCTTTTTCTCACACCTGTTTTTTGTAATGCTTTGGTGGTGGTCCGGATCCACAAAACATGATGTTTCCTGTGGAGATCAGTCAATAAGTCTTAATTACTGTTAGAATTGTTAAAATCTGGTCAAACTTATCGTTTTCACAGTCAATCATTTTTTACAATAATTGAGAAACCATAGTGAATAGCACAGGATACTTGGTGTTTGATGTTCCAGAGTGCAGCACTGAACAGGGACCGCGGAGCATAATTTTATTTGAGGGGGCTGGCAGAATTTTTTAAGGTAGTCTGGGAAAATTTGAAATTTTTAATCTCAGAAATCAAGGTTTCCAGTATTTTGAGGGGCATCTGGAACATATTAATTTGTAGATAAAGTGAAATTTACACTTTGCTCACTTATTTTGTAAAATTCAAAATGGCAGAAAAATTATTGGG
>JAOBRB020202330.1:0-12745 GCA_027575285.2 Zoanthus pulchellus
ATTCATATGGATAAACTTGTACCATACTGTTTCCATACTCATTCCATATAGCTTCCATATGTAAACCCATATCATGCCCATATATGGGCCATATATGGGCCACATGCTAATGTTTGGTGAGGGTACCTAAAGAGAAGTCTAGGCAAAAGAATTTTGATTATTTCTCTTGTTTCATACACCAACATGGCCGCTTTGTCTATTGTCTTTTGTGACTCATGGGATTGTGTGAAAACGCTCTATAAAGGTATCAAATTTTAAATGATGTAAATATGTTATAGCATTTTGTATTGTCTTTAAAAATGGGAAAGTGAACGTTTGCTGATCCAGTTTAAAGCCATGAAATAGACTATGGGAGATGTTTTGTTTTTCTTTGGTGTTTTTGCTAAACTTAAGATATATGCTGATGTACTTCACTTGAGTCCAATCACACAGCTTGTAGCAAGCAGTAATAAATGAACAAAATACATTATCTTTACACATAGTTATGCCTTTTTCATTTTTTAACAGATTTAAATAAAACAAATTTAATATTAAATCTAACCACTTGAACATATTATCTGTTGTGGGCACAAGTATTTAAATTGTTTAACTTGAACGTCTTAAGTAGTGTTATGCCGTCGCAACCATAGCGTCAGGTATTTTGTCTAAGTTAGTTTTTTAAAGTTTCGTGGTAGACAGCAGCTTGGTAAGTCTTTTCAGACTTTTTGATAATTTTTATGTTATTTACATTCACTTTGAACTGACAGTTATTAGCATGCTATTTTTAGAGCATGATTTGTTTACATTCAACGTTAAAAATGATAGTTTACGAGTGTAACTTAATTAGAAAGTTTAACTTACTTGTTTTCCTCATTAATTAATTCAATTGTTGTAATTGTGTTCCCAAGTGTGTCAAAATCACCCGAACCGCAAGCCAAGTCATCGGAATTTACGTCATTTAATTGAACTTTAAAGAACATCTTGTAGAAAAACCTTATGTTAGAAACTGTATTTTGAGAACCGTGTAAAGTGAGAACATTACATTTATGGAACTGTCAGAAGTGTGACTAAAACCACAAATATTATTGTTTGGCCTTAATATTGAATGTCTATGATAGAACTTACAATCTTCTCAACAGTTCTTGGGGATATTTTTGTCTTGCTTCCCTGATATCAGTGTCATTTCTATTTCTTTGTTCTATCATTAGCCGGTGTTGTATATATACATCCAAAACATCTTTCACCTGAATCTGTTGGTAAAGAAATGAAGATACAATTATTTTAAAATATTAAAAGATACTCAAAAAGGTTCTTGCTTTAAAGATGAAATGAATGATTATCTAAATTGTGTAAGATCAGCGATGCTATATGAGGGTGATACATGGAGTTTAAGGGAAACAGAGATGGAAATTTTGAAAAGGACTAAGAGAGCAATGTGTGCTGCAAAACTGGAGAAATGGAGAAAAAGAGGTCAGAGGATCTAATGAAGATGTTGGGATTGAAGGAAACAGTGGTTCAGATGGCAAAAGCAAGTGGAGTGAGATGGTATGGGAATATGTTGAGGAGGGATGATGGGCTTGTTTTGAGAAAAGCATTGGAGTCTACAGTGAAGGGGAAGAGGTAGCAAGGATGACCGTGGAAAACATGGAAAATGCAAGTGGAGAAGGAGAGCAAGAGTGTTAGCTTGAAAAAGGAAGATGAAATGAATCGAACAGGATGGAGAGTGGAAGTTGGAGACTGCTGCCAAGAGTGGCCAACCCTGCTTACAAGGAAAAACCGGGATCAAAATTGAATTGGATTTCCATGTAAAAATTCATGCAGGATCATTGCGGGATCCCACCTGGGATCCAGGCCGGGAATAGCAGGATCCTGGGATAGAAACTATATCCCACCCAGGATCCCGTAATCTACATGGGATTTGGCCACCCAGCCGGGATACCAGGTGGGATTTTTTTTTAACCTGCCAATTCCACAGATGGGATTTGTAAAAAAACCTCCCAATTCTAAAGGTTAGAATTATAAATGCTTGGGATACAAACACCTTCTCCTAACCAGGATATACATAATTTGCCAATACATATGAATATGAGACTAAACAGGTTGTCAAGTGTATTTTGGTGAGCAATTCAAATATTTTTTTAAAAGTATGTTAAAAAGACCAAGTAAAAATATAATAATAATTGGTTATATATTGTCATGCTGAGAGATAAAATTTTACCAATCTATCAATTTCTTTTTTTAAAACTCCAATTTTGGGTACAAAATTTTTGCAAAAGGAGAAAATGGTAGAAATATTTATTTAACAAGATTGGTATGATGCAAATGTATAGAGAAGGTTAACACATATTATTTGTATTTCAGTGGAATAAGACTTGTAGACTAAATTACTAATCCTTTAACACAAATTAAAAAATATCTCATGACTTTCAATTACAATCATGTAGGTTTGTCTGTAAAGTCTTTATACTAATCTGAATCATACACCTTTTGATGTATGTTAATTTACACCACAAACTATAAAACTAGTAAAAAGAGCTCCGGTACTGAACTTGAATTTTAAGCAGATATAACAATGTACTTACTCGACCATTATTAAAATTTTATGTAAAGTCTTATCTGCACTAAGAAGTTCAAAGCATAAGTTTGCAGCCCAGAGCATTAATATTTCAAACTAACACAGTAATAACCCAGACGACGAATCAAAGAACTTTAATTAAAGATGGTAAACTGGTTTTGGAAATTAATCAAAGAACATCGTCCCAATCCCACCTGGGATTTTGGGGGTTTTTGGGTCTGGATTTCCGAAGGAGAGGGGGAGTTCACAGGTCTGGAATTCCAAAGGAGAGGGGGGGGGGGGTTGTTGATTCTTGATTTACAAAGGTATGGAGTTTGTTGTGCTTAGAATTCTGAAAACAATTAGTCCATCAGAATTTTTAGAGGACACTTATTATGTCCAAAGTTTGCTTACTTCACGTTCTTTGTAGTCTGGTAACATATCGTACACCACATCAGCAAACAGTTTGCTATATCTTCTTGTGTTTTCAATGATACTCTCGGTTAACACTAAATCAATCTGCAGTCAAACAAAACATTTAAAATAGTACAGCTAGAGATACAACATTTCAGTATACACCAGGAAACTGTGTTATAGCCTGAAGTATTACAACCAGCTTGGTTGGCTTTACAGAATTTGACTCTTTTAAAAACACTTTAGAAGACACAAGATAATATATCTCCTAAACAGTAAGTGACACCAGAATAAGAAATGTGTTTAAATACTTCAATATAAAACATATTTATAAAAACTTTGAACATTCTTTATTTATGCTATTTAAAGTATTTTATAGTTGACACACTCTTAAAACCATGTGTTGAGCTGATAATGTGTGCACAAGTATGGTTCATTTAATAAAAAATTGTTTTATATGTTACAATTTTATAAAAACTTAAGGTTGAGATGGGGCAGAATTAATCTAAGAGCAAGCGGAAAAAATTATATATGAAAATGTTACTATTTGAAACTATACTAAATCTTGAAATTGTTGTTCAATCATCTTGTTTAGAACAAAAACACAAACACAACTTTAACGAAATAAATTGATTGGTGACTTGAATCCTTCGACCATGCATAGAACCAATATACGCGTCAAATGTCCTGATGCTTATTAAATCGTACATGTAGTATGTCTCGTACATTTTCTAACAGAATGCAAATTGGTAAATCTGAAAAGAAAAACTGTCAAGCAACTTTACCTCTGAAACATCATCCAAATCAATTTGTAGCTCTACTTGTTCACGGTGGGCCAACCTAACCTGGAAATGAAGACCAATGATGTAACACAATACAAATTCATAAAATGGTTTGAAACTCTTTAACGGTTCGCAAAGAGTTCAAATTAAATCCAAATCAAAAAATTTAAATAGACGAAATGATGCTGAACTTTACAGCACCACTTACCAGCTGTTCTCCATACTTAAATATTTTTCTATCTTCTCCTTCGACATAGAATTCTGCAAGAAATCTTTTTATTTTGTCTGCAACAGTAATAAACAATACAATCTTGCTCCCATATCATTCTTCCAATAGCTGAATGGAGAATAACAAATTTTCAAAAATTTACAAACGAAAACAGGTCAAAAGGTTTACCTTTCTCAGCTTCGTAGTCAGGCATGGTTAAAGAGCCGTATATAATATAACAAAAGCAAAATACTTTCTCCTCAATCCAGTTCTTCCTTCTTTACTTTGTGCATGTGATGAATTTGGCGCGAAAAAGTAAAGCTTTTTAAGGATTGTGGGTAACACTTTAACAGAGTGCGAGACTGGAACGAACCTGTAAACTAAGGCCAGGATCGGGGCCATGGGGACGAGTAGTGGCTTTTAAAATGTGAAGTTGATAATTAGAAAAGTTTAAAAAATAGTTTTCTTTCCAACCTCGTATCCAGGGTCATTTCACTCACGTAGACCCTGGGTTCGAAATCGAGTTTAATTTTTCGGGATTCCGGAATTGATATAATCACTCAACTTGGACGCTTGCACATTTCCCATTTCTGTCCCATCCTTTTAAAATATTCTCCCTCTATCAATTTGTGATGTATGCCGATGCGCAAATGAGCAGCGTGCGACGCAAATTCGATTTTCATGCTAAGAAGAATGGACAGCCCCTTTCTTCACAACTTACGTTAACAGAGATGTCAACCTCTGGAGATCTAAAATCTAGAGATTTTTCTTTTCAACACCCTGCATTAAACTACTTATCCCCCCCCCCAAGAAAAAAGTGATAAACCCCCGACCACTCAAATAAACCTTCATAACCCCAAATCGACTTAATTAAAGCTTCCAATATTCGTCTTAACCTTGCAGCAGGAAAAGACGAAGAACATTTCCGAAGTCTTGCGAGGACTTTCTAAGTTGACCCAATGTTTAACCGAAGTCTTATGAAGATTTTACAATGTTGGCCCAGAGAATTAGGAAGGTTTTTTAAGTTCATCAAAGCATTCTGAAGACAAATTGATTTTAAAATTTATCACAGAGGAAGTGGGAAATAGACCTTTTTAGATCCAGAAAGGTAACCAAGCTTCTACATGAAACTGAGGCTTAGGGTTACCTGACAAAGTTAGAGAAGTGAAACAGTTATCATAAGAAAGAATTTCGATATAACTTCTCTAACTATGTCAGGTAGCCCTAAGTCTCAGTCTCGTGTAGAAGCTTGGTTACCTTTCAGGAATTGTAAGGTTAGGTATCGTTCACATACCTCAAAAGGACCTAATTAAAACTCAAACCACTTTGTCAATTAGATAACCATTTTATGAAATTGAAGAAGTTAAGATTTTATGGTAAACAATCTCACCTTTTAATATTTTCAGGGTGCCCTCTGTAAATCTTGCATTCACGCACGATTTACCACGACGGAAGTGGGAAAATCGCAGGGAACCGTGAGTTTATCTCCTGCATTTTTATTGGTTAAAGGAGATCCAATTAGACAGTCTGTTTATATCTAACCGTGAAAACGAAGACAGCGTTTGTCTAATTTCCTTCGACATGTGGTTTTGTGGTTAAAAGATTGCATAACCTTAAAAAATGCTTACAGCAGTGCAAAGGTTCAATGTCGCTGTTATCCGGGAGATTTAGTTACCCGTACGGGAGACCGAGAGATTCATTCTGTATCCGGGAGACTCCGGGATTATCCGGAAGAGTTGGCATGTATGTTTTAAGTATACTATTCGTTGGTTCATTAATTAATTAATTTATTCATTCATTCATTCATTTATCTATCTATTTAAATATTTAATTTAGGTATGACTTTTAATTAAAATTTAATTCAATGTCATACAATCAGCTTTAAAAATGAATTTATTGTAGGGTGGAATTAATGGAAGGTCAAAAGACGAGGCAGGGGCGGAAGGTTAAAATATAGGAGCTAGAGGAAGAAACTGACAGAGCCAATGGAAAGTAAAATTAACAGATGAGAAAGGACAGAAAAATTGGGGAAGAAAACAGGTTATGATGGAAGAGACCCTGTGAAATGAAAGATGCAAAAATTAAGAAATTATAATAATTAGGAAGGAAAGGAAAGTTGAAAGTGGAAATAGATGTTAAAAGATAGGAAGAGGAAATTTTCTTCTAGTGAAAAGGGAAGAACTTTGAGAAAAGAAATTGAAAAATGAGAAAGGGTAAGGTTAGAAGATGAGACGGAAAAATTTAGAACAATAGGACAGGGATAAGCTAAAAGATAGAAACGAAAAATGTAAGAAGATGGTAAAGGAAAATGTTTAATGATGTAAGGGAAGACGCTTAAACAAAATGGCAAAAATAAGCAGAAAGGGGCAAAATTAGAATGATAGGTCAGACATATGCTGAAAGATGGGAGAAGAAATGTAAGAAGATGGGAGGGGAAAAAGCTAAAATGATAGAACACGAAAAAGTTAAGCGAAAATGGGAAAAGGAGATGTTTAGTTATGAGATGGGAAAAAATTTTAAAAAACGATTAGACAAGTATAAACTTAAAGATGGAGGGGAAAATTTCAAAAGCAGAGATGTTTGAAGATGGGATGGAAAAAAGGTAGAACAATGATAGAGTGATAAGTTAAAAGACAGGAAGGGAAGATGTTAAAAAATTTGGGGTAAAGATGTTAGAATGTGAAAATGGTAAATCAATTTAGAAAGATGGGAGAAGAATAAGATAGAAGATGCAGAATAAAGGGGAGATGTTGGAAGATCAAACAAGCAGAAAATGGAACAATGGAAATTAAACAATAATAGAGGAGAAATTTGATATTCGGAAGAGAAAAATAGTGAAAAATTGGAAAAAAAAGAAAAGGAAAGTTTGGAAAAGTTTTTTAAGGTAAGAAAGAAGGCGTTTTATAAAAAACCAAAGGGGATACTAGCTGAGAAGATAAAAGAAGGGAGGAAGTTAAAGATGGAAATTAAAAAGGAAGTTTAAAGATAAAAAAAAGAAGTGTTAAAAGATGGCATAACGTAGTACATGAAAGGGGAAGGAAACATTTTAATTCCAGTTGTAGATGATGTTAACGCCAGGATAGGGAATATCAAACAAGTACAATGTTAAGAAATTATACAATCCTGTTTTATGTTTTTCAAAAAAGAACTATACAACTTCTTTTATTATGTCATAGAGGTTTTGTAGCAGCAAGGAAATGATGTCGAAAAAATAAACCGTGCTAAAGTAGTAAACAGACGACTATATATGTAAATTCTTTTATTATTCAAGAAGGATTGTTTGTCCATTGGGCCTTTTTAATTCACAAAAACTACGCTTGGTACCCATAAATGATATACTACAGTTCTAGTTCATCCGTGTTATCATCTGACCGTTGTCCGTATCTATAATAACTAAAAGCAGAAGGTTGACTGGAGTAGTATCTCCTCCACAGTAGCACAATAATTAATGAAACAACTGCAGTAATTACGACCGCCAAAACAATGGCAACTATCACCTCAGGAGGGATGGGACGAATGTTTGATTTTGTTCCTTTGGTATTTGTCAACTTTGACCAAAAATATGAATTTCTCCAGGCGGTCACTTTACATATTCCCCCTTGTTTCTTTTGAGTACCGAGGTTGTAACATTCATTCCAGAGTAAAGTTTGAACAAATTTCCTCGACTTTAAGGATCTACATTTTGAAGAGATGTCATGGCAGTGAGAGCTGCAAGCTCTGTAAAATCCATGAGGATCATCATCAAAACAGGGTGGCAGAAAATGGGCACACACAAACCGATTTACTAGCTCACCCACAGAACACGTGTCACTATCGTTCACCAACTGGGAACGTAATAAATTCAATAAGTGTGGGTCGCGTTGAGCACCAGGATGTAAAATAGTATTTTCATATCCAAGCCCCTTGCAGACAGAGACATCCAACCTGTAACATGAACGCTGAGGAAGGCCTGGACAAAAGGTATAAAAATATAAATCAACGAATACGGTTTTAGAAACATTAGCAATAGCATGTTGAACTGATTTCACATAAAGGACGATATTTTTCAGTTTATGATATATGAAAAGCTAAATCTTAAGTCAAATCGTTTTACGAGCCTGGTGGCAAATTGAGCCGGTTCTTATATCCAGTTTCTGTAGTGTTAAGCGGATGAGAGTCTTTAACTCCCCCTGGACGGGACACTAATCCATCGCAGGTTAGCTCCCAGCAGGTCACACAAATGTTCGAATCTCGCCTAAGTGCCGGGATAGACCTTAGAATCTTGTGACTGGAAAGCAAAGATATCACAACTGCGCCAACCACAACATAACTAAAAAGTTTTATTCATTTGAAAAACAAAAGAGCAAATTTACATCAACCACACCCATGCCAAATTGGAGTTGAGAAGACAGAAAAAATTTTCTGAACCAGTTTTAACAAAAATAGGCCAGCAATGCGTGCGTGTAGCTACTACGTTCTTGTTTCACTGCACTGGTATATGATTACGGTGCTGTTTAGTATGTACAGCTATTTTAGAAAACGTTTTTGTAAAGCCGAGGTTTTGGTAAATATGAGTCATGAATCAAGTTATGAGTCAGGTCAGCAGTAAGACAGAATAAATTCACAAAGTTACTCACATGAGGTTTCGATGACCACAACAAATCTCTAGTCATGCACTTCGGAATATTTTTTGGAAAATATGAGACAGAATAAATTTACGAAGTTATTCACGTGAAGTTTCAACGACAACAATAAATTTCTAGTCTTTCCAGAATATTTGTCGGCGAAATATGAGACAGAATAAATTCACAAAGTACTCACATTAATTTTTAGTAATTCCAGAACACTTGCGAAACTTTTCACAGTCGATATTTTTATGGAAAGAGATCGCATTTTTACGGAAAGTGGTCTGTGAATCCGCTAGCTTGTTACACTATAGTATTTATGTATTTAACACAAAAAGACGTACTACCATGCCAGATTCAAAGTAAGAAAAGCTCTAAACAATGAGTATGTTTGTGTCTTTGTAACCTGTAAAGTCTATCGAAAAATGATTTTTATCCAATTTACTATCGGCATTATCGTGCGCCAACAAAATTAATCGTCGAGAGAACAGTCTATTTTATTGGAGCTTACATGACGTACTTGCATAAAATCGACTCTATCCATCAAAACGATAGCATTGTAGCTTCTCGCTCATGCGCAGTAGGTACAAAAAGCAGAGCAGATGTAACTTGTTGAGGTTTTGACCTTTTCTCCACCACGTTCAATGAAGCTAAACAAAACTGAATAAGGGAATGAAAAGTTCTGGGTTTACCAGCTAGCCATAAGAGGGCAGTTAATATTTGCCGAAATTATCAACAACAAAATGTTATGGACAAATGAAAAGGTTATCTAACCTATTGCTGCAAGATGAAATAGAAAATGCTGAAGATATAATTATTTTGTTTCAATTTATAAAATGACATCTTAAATACTTTTTTTATTTTATTTTGCCCCAATTAATGAATTTAAAATAGATCCTAGGGACAGCGCAGTTATTTTAAATCAGTGTGGTGTAGCTAGGAGACCTGTTGCGTCCATACCAGGGAAGGGTCCGTTTGGGGGGCGACATTCGTGTGTTTCCTGGCTGCGTCTATAAACAACAACTTGTAAGAAAATTGGAATTTATGTATGCCATAACTTTTTTATAATATCAGGGTGGGCATTTTTCTTCATTTGCAGTTGGCGTAAGCAGAAGTAAAACGTGAAAAAAGGGCGCATTGTAATACAAGATCTTAAAAATATATATTATGTTTTTCTCGATTATACGTATCAAGCGTGATTCAGGAAGGAAGCTGTTTACAACGCGGGTACGATGAATACTTCATGATAGTTCCTCGATGTCTTATAATGTGGCATCTTTTTGATGGCGGAGAAATGACACTTCTGGGACCAGCTGAGTTTTTTAAGTTTTTAATGCATGGATAAAATTTGCGATCATCTATACTTGGAAAAAAATTATATGTCTCGGCAAAAAAGTGGTGGGACTATAGCCCAAATAGCCCACACGGTTGCGTGGTCCATAGTTTTTAAAGAAATGCAAGGTTATACAATTTTCATGAACTTGTTACATTCTAAATAGAGCGCACTGACTAGCTCGAGTGGCGGATATGGGAGATATATAATGCGGGAGAAATGACAAATGAAAGGAACTGTATTCATAATGTCTCGCAATTGTTATTGTAAGCTAAGATGTTCAAACTAAATACGGTTATAAAAGATTAACTTGCTTCAAAGTTGCAAAGTCAAAAACATGGCTGCTTGGAAGACAAATGGACAATTAAAAACATCCATTGGATACAATTCATTGCCGCCTATATATGTCTATACAGTTAGCTAGTGGAGACCTTTGTTTTTAACTATACTATTTCATCGACAATCATAAAAGTTATATAAAAATTTTAGTAGTTTGAGTAAAGTTACTGTAGTTATGTAGATGCAAATTGTATTCAAATTCCAAATTACTCTAAATCTGTACTATAGTTTATGCAAAACTGGGCACAGTGCTAAATAGCATTGTTTTAAAATATTGATTATTGTTATCCATAACACTCACAGGGCAAACGAAGTACAATATAGATTTTGAATCACCACGTACGAACGGATTAAGTGAAAAAAGAAGTTTTCTTTCACTTTGTGACTTTCAAATAAACAAGATAATACACAAAAAAACGGATAATTTGACGAAAAAAATTTATTACCAATTCACGTCTACTCAACTTCTGGTTACAGTACTTGGATTGATTTCAAAGCTGATTGTTATATGCAAAATGATTTTTTGCAGAGAGTATTTTTTCTCCGTTAGGCAGTTTTTCTTTTTATTCATTTATTTCCTGATGATGCCATAGACCGGCGAAAGCTCGAACAGTTTTAAAAATATGTTAATTTTAAACCTTTTTTAGTCATTTAAAATTTTTAGCATTTAGCTCTGCCTCTAGGCTTCACTTGAGTTTTGAGCTTCTACACTTCTCATTAAAGTTTTTAAAAATCCTTGTTATCAGCTTTTGTAGCTAAATGGTGTGTAAGAAAAACACGAATCAATCAGTTGTACTGATAAGTGAAGCACTGAAGCTGGATTTTGTAAGAACTTTGAGGATTTTTATGTTTACTGATTCACTCACCTGTGAAATCGCGGGTAAACTCAGGAAGATCAATGCACTTCTCGGCATCGTTTGTATCAAAAGGAATAAGATTGCAAACGTTTATTATCCACTCCATCCCGTTATTAACCTCATTTTTTCCACATTTATTAAATATTTGTTGACAGACCTTTCGACAAGGTAAAACAGGTAAGCCACGAGAACAGCTTGGAAGCACGTACCATGTACACATTAACAGTTCCATTGCTTGTGAGCAGTTCGGTGTGTGCCGGTAAGCATAGTTGTGAGCGTAGCTATCGCCAAACGTGAAGTTTTTCTGCGTAACGTTACGTTCTGTGCGCAAACTGACGGTGTAATTGTAATACTTAGTGCAATGGGGAAACATTGTGGAGTTTAGTCGCTGACAAACTTCGCAAGATGCGAACAATGGCATTAGTATAAAAATTGTGATCAAAACGATTTCTTTCCCAGTCATTGTATTGTGAATACTTGTAAAAGGAAGTCACTTAATTCAAGACAACATGTGGAATCAAAAACATCTGTGTGTCAGTCTAGGCCTTTGATATGGCGTGATCTCACTGATTTGTTGTTGATAACTGGTAAAATAAGTTATTAAAATGCAGGCGTTGATACACAATCAATATTACGAGCATTCTGAAGGTATTGAATTGGGGAGAAAATAGGCGCTGATACGATTGGCTAAGACGAGGTTCGCCGGACAAAAGCATAATAGTCAATACTTGCCACGCTTGTGAATAAAATAAGTTTTATTGTTAGATATAACTACACGTAGCTAAGCCAGATTAATAATAAATTCAGTTCTAAGCAGAATATGATAAAAAAAATATTGATATAATATATGATCTCATATATAGAGTGCGTTTTTGTACTTTCAATGATATTGCAGTATACCTAAAATTAAAGAATAAGGTTTGAAATTTTTCGATATGAATATTGAAAACATCTAATTATTTTCAAGGATATGAAAGGGATTTTTATAAGTTCTATGACTAACTTGTCTTTGAACAACAAGTAGTCCCGGCAAAACTCCAAATGTCGATACGTCATCGTTACAAGGCCTTATATATACAGTGTAACTGAGAAAGCAAATGTACCCACTGTACAGGCATGAAACAAACAAATGGCATTGTTCAACACAGTCAGGCCGATGGAACTTATCTTTTTAAATGATACCAGTAATACTTTAACAATAACCACTTTCAGTAATATCACTTGATTGTATGTATTGATTTTTATCCCTTACTTTAAAAGAATATTTTTAATTATTAAAAAGTATGAATTTCGAAAACAGAAAAATAGTAAAAGTTTTACCCAGGTAAACAGCTAATTTTACCTTACAGTAAGGTGTTCAGTTCTCTTTTATGTGTTCCCAAGTGCACGAAATTGCAGAGGGAGGTGTGTCATAAATCATAAAAAGACTCAATTGGTGGCATGGTGGTGATTATATACTTTAAAAATTAATCCAACAGTAAAGCCGAGATAATACATCATCGACTAGTCGGTCAGTACAGGACAGGTTATTATGTGAGAAACCATCAGTTATCATAGTACATCACCGACTAGTCGGACAGTACAGGACAGGTTATTATGTGAGAAACCATCAGTTATCATAATACATCACCGACTAGTCGGACAGTACAGGACAGGTTATTATGTGAGAAACCAT
>JAOBRB020202331.1:0-12209 GCA_027575285.2 Zoanthus pulchellus
TTGATTTAAAACCAGAGTCGAAACATAGTTTTCTTGTTTAAGAAAGATTGAATTCTTTGACTCAGTACCATATCGTGTGGGCGGTTTAGGCCCTTTTAGGAGTCAAAGGGTTTAAAGAAAGCAGTCAAACAAAAATCACCATTAGTGTATATGACCATTCAAGTAAAAAAATGTTGTATTTCAATAATAAATAGCACAGACTTTTGGCATCACATTTTTATTTCTTGCAAGTCTTAAAACAATATTTATTTCCATTTGTATACATAGGTACTAAACCAAATACTGCATTTGGACATTCTTATTCTATACATCAGCTATTAAATCTTTAAACTACATTCACTTAAGAGTCCAAATTTATAAGTACAAAGTAACTAATTCAATTATTTACAACATAAAAACATAAAAAATGCAGAATTCAAGGCTTATTAGACTAGTGCAGGGCTTGACACTTATTTTTTTTCCAAATGGCTGTATATTCCACTATTTTTTTGATATTTGACTTTCCATATCAAATGTTTACTTGTACATTTTAAACACTTCATGAGAACTTAAACCCTGTGTGCCACAATAAATTATAACATACAAGAAACATAGATGTGGAAAACTGAGACCAATATTATTTTTAAAATTTAGTAAAATTGTTAAACATAAATTTGAACAGAGATAAAATTTTTGAAACTCAAAAAATGGAGTTAAAAGGTATTTTCTACAATCCGCAGAATTTACCCACATTATGCAAGCATACTTCTTATTAATTTATTTTTCCAAGAATCTATTTTATCTATTTGTGGGAATTAGGGAAGTGTTAACTAGTGTCAAGCCCTATAAAGTGGCACTTTATACCATTTTAAAAATATGACAGTAAGTTTAAAATTGTTTAATATTTATATGTAACAAAATTATTAACTGTTATTTCCTTTTATAGGATAGAATAAATTTTGTGGGTAAATATCATTTGATATAAAGATAAGATTTTAATAAAAATGCAACAAAATTTTAATGAAAAGCACAAATTTATTTGTACACCTTTAAAAATTTACCTGAAAAGCTAAATCATGAACTAGATATTTAACGATTTCAGCTCAAAATTGCATCATAGCTAATGAAAGTTCTTTACCAGCTTAGCTTGTTGGAATGTTTAAACAAAAAACCGGGCTATAAAAGGTTAGGTCCTCTCACATTTGACACCTTTCAAAATTCAAATTTTGAGCACAATGACTGTTCAATTCAAGCATGGAATTCAAATACACGAATTTAAAGAAGCAACTGGCCTATTTATGCAACTAAAAACTTACTGATAAGGTTTTAAAAGTTTTAGGATTCATGCTTCACATTCTGATCATGACTAGACTTCGAAAAATTTAGATTGTAATACAGGAACGAATTTACAAATATGAGAGCCAGAAGAATGGGAGAGAGAGAGAGAGTGAAAGGTGAGATGAATATGAGATGAGCTCTTAACCTTTCAGTGGTTGACTGACAACTGAAGGTGATGTTCACCTGGAACAGGCCTTTTATAGCGCGGTTTCGCGTTTAAGCAGAAAAAATCACTGACACCCTCAATGTCTGCTAATCAATGATTCAATGCAAGTTCATTGCTGGAGCCACTAGATTTAATAGCAAATTCTGACACATTGATTAATATATTTGAAAAAGAAATTTCATGTATACTCTGAAATAGTACAAAGTCTGACTAAGTACTGTTCTTACAACCTGCATGCCAACATTAATATTATATTATATAAAAATTAATTTTAATGTACAGAATGTGAATATGAAGAAGCAAAAGCAAGGCAAGATAGCATATAATTGATATAAATATATCAACATTTGTCTTACAGAAACATGATTTTAATGTAAAGCACATTAGCAATGATTAGTTACAAAGTTCCTGTTTCTTTTATAAAAATTGACAGTTGTGCAATTAACATTATAAACAATTTTTCCTGATATAATAAAATCATACTGTTATAAATACATTAATTTTCTGTGCTTATTACATGCATGTTGCTGGGAGAATTTACAAAGCACTATGACACTGATTATTGTAGTTATTATCTGCAGTCACCCACTACACCATTATATACACTTGCTGGCCAAACATTGTGGACTGAGTTATATTAGCCGTTTATCTGTTTTCAAATTATTTGCTTCTCACAGTAAAATACTGTCAGCAGTAGCATCATCAGTGTCAGGGATTTTTTTTTGTGATATTCAAAGTTATTCAAAACCAATACAAGTAAACAGACAAAATGGCTAACTCAATCCACAACACAAGGCCACCAGCATACTGTATATAATTTTATATGGTCATCGACAAGCAGCCAGGTGAGCACAGACAAAAGCAGCAATGATGATCAATGGCTTTATCTACTTAGGGTGTCATTCTTGAAACAATTTAAAGATGACTGATTTTCATTAAGTTTGTTCTTTAATTAGCAAGTTTCTATTTAAAAATTATTGTCAATCAATTCTGGTATTTTTATTTAGAATCTCAAACCTCAGTAGTACATTTCCTGAATAATTTAAAAAACTGAATAATTTTTTCAGCATTATAATTTTATTGTATTATCATATTTAAAATTACTATTTTTTTTACTAATAATGACATTAAAGTAATTTATATAAAACCTTTTGAGTATTGTACACTTCTTCAATAACTTGATCTAATTAATTACACATTCCAAATCTATATACATGTACAGTTCAAAAAGAGGGCATAAAATAATACAAAATACAAACTTTGTCTGTTAAAATTTAAAGATGGAAAGACAAAAAATCAAACAATTAAAAAGGAAAAGACATTTATAACATTATTAAACATGAACTATATTATTATAATTACTTTTTAAAGTAATATATAATTCATGTTTACTAAATGTTATAAATGTTAATAATGTTAGTTAAAAGTACTCATCAGTACTCCAAATGTTTCAGTCTAAAAGGTATAACCTATAGATTATCTGCACTGAGAAATTAAATTAATAAAAACTACAATACTGGACAGGGTAATTCAGCAAACAGTCAATTTTGATGATATACTTACTCCTGAGAGATAATGCTTGGTGATATAAAACCTCAGGCAAGTTGAAAGCTTACAAATTATATTAATGCACTTTATTTTTGTTTGAACTGTTTTATGTTTATACATAAAAACAAAGATATTTATATTGCTCTGTCACAAAATTACTAGTATAACTGATACTGTGTTAGAACTTGTCTTTTAATACTTTAGTTCACAGCATAACAATGAGTTTAAAATCAAAATTTTAATAATCAGTGTGCTCTTGACTAGCAAGAAAATGACGTTTGTTTCAACATTGCATGAGGAAAGTGACAGATACAGAGTAAAGTCATCCTTTATATATACACTATATTTTTGTACTTTTGGGTGATGTTCATATACAGAAATGTATTTGATTAATTATAAATTTTAAAGAAATATTATTCATTCATACGCTTTACGTAATGACTGGTTCTGTTAACATTTGTGCAGTGTACTTTACTTAAATTTTAGGAATATAGTAATTAGAAACATTAATGTAATATAAATAATTGTAAAATTATAAAATGTTTTTTTTTTCACTTTCTACTAAAGACGGCATTGTGACAATGTCGAAACATGTATAGAATAAAAAATATATTTGTATATCTCAATTGTAAAATACTAATAATATTTGTCTTTGAATGTCTTCAAATGGTGCAAAAATGCTGCTTTATATATACAGCTTTTGTGTGGATGCCTTTGATTAAAACAATCTGGTAAAAGTTAATATAGTATATATAGTTATTAATTATTGTAAAAAATCTGAATACATTCCTTATTACATAAGCAATTTAAAAAATTATTTAGAATTTTAATATAAAATAAACAGCATGCAAATTCAACTATGCAGTGAGTCAATAATGATGAACAATAGTTATTTTTAACTTAAACTAAATGCAGATGATACCTTGGTTCCTCTGGATATAATCATTGACTGTGGCTCCACTAGATGTGGTGCACAATTGTTCTGGTTGCTCATCATATCTTTCATGGTACAGTTAGAAGTATCTAAAGATAAGAAATTATCTTGCAGAACAAGTCGTTCAGAGCACTTCATTGATGGACCCACTGCAGATATGGATGACGTTTTGCTCTCAAGTTCACTCACCTTACATTTACAATTTTTTTCATGTGCAACAAGACGTTGTTCGGTTACATTTGATGTTCCATTAAGTCTATCAGAATACAGATGATCTAGTGAAGAACCAAGATGAATTGCTCTGCCATATGGCTGGATTAACCTTCTGTCAGCATTACCAGTTTTTGACACACACAATGTTGTATGAAGCTCTTGAACTACTTGCTTGGCAGTAAGTTTTGGCTTTTGTTTAAAACTCTTCATGTTAATTTCTGATTCTATACTTTGGTAAGTTTCCATTCTTTTATTCTTAGCCCTTAACAGCCTTTGCTCTGACTGACTGCTTGAGGCAGAACTTTGGCATGACCTGTATAATTTGTTTAATGTTGACCTATCTGGAAAGCTGTATTTGCTATGGCTTGACTGTGCACTGCTCATTCTCGAAGAGCTCTGTTTAAATAGGTTCTGGGATACTGGTTCATGTAGATTCTTTAAACTAGAGGATGCTACCATTGAAATGACCCACAGATGAGACAATGCTTGTTCTGCACTCATACGTTTTTCAGGGTCTATCACAAGCAGGTGGTCAATAAAGTCCTTGGCACAATTAGAAACATCGGGCCATGGCTACACAAAAAGAAGTACATTCAATTAGATCAATAAAATGTTAGGATAATATCAATCATAATAAGTTAACAAAAAAAGTTTAATAACTAACAAAAATAATAAAAAATACATTAATTTTATAATCCTGAAACATGTGTTGGTAAATTCTCTCAACTGAACTACAGTACATACTTTTACAAGAGCGTTTCATCTTCCACAGGTTTTTTCACTTAATTGTTTCTTATTTCTCAAAACAGTAGTTTTTCAAGAACAGGATAGATGTACTGTAACAAAGAATGAATGGTATGTCAAAAGCTGAATTAAATTTATTTAACAACAGTGAAAATATACTGTAACATACTGTACTGTATGTGTGTATTTCTTTCAATGTCACATGTATGTAACTATAAAATCTTACAATGAGCTGTTATTTCAGCTCTATGTTGATACAATATTTCATTAAATTGATTCTTGTACACTTATTGTGTGGCTGCTACAGCTCCATAGAGGCAAAAGCCACTTTGTCATCACCTTGTAAGTAAATGTGATTAAACCATTTCCAACCAAACTGTACCACTGATGTGTGGTTTTCCAGTGGAACTTAGTATATATGGTTATGCAATCAATAGAAGTCAAACACCATGTAGCAGAGAAGGTTAAAGCTATAGTTTTGGTAAGTAAAATTGATTTCCATTAAAATTTATTGGATATTGGACTTATAACAGCTTTCATGTTTCATTTGTATGTAGTTTTGAAACATTTTTTAAGATTTATTGTAGTTTTAGAGTGATGTTTAGGCCAAGACGTAGTGACAAGTAGTTAAATTACCATTCAATACAACCAACCATACATGCTCCTATTAAGTGGCTTTGTTTTAAAGAAGAATTTAAAAAACTTTAGTACGTTTACCGGCCAAAATCAACAACATCAATTGTGTTTGTTGTCTTAGTCTCACATGAAGCCCTTTTGATGTGAACAAAGAACATTTTCAAGGTTGCTCCAATTTCTTTGCACATCATTGTACAGCACATCCTGCTATTTTTTTGTTCTATTTTTTACTTTGCACAATTCTTTCCACTATCCTTAACATATAGGCAGATACCGGAAACCAACAACTAAAAAAACAACACATCCAATAAACTGAGTCTTTTTGCCTAAACTACAAACAGATTGCTTAAAAAAGGAAAAAAACCACAAACCACAAAGGACAACAGCATTTTGTTAAAACTTAAAAACTACAGCATATTAACTAGTGTGAAAACCGCAAAACCTCTCTAAAAAAATGGCCAAAACTAAAACCAAAATATCCCACGGTCATACTATATGGAATGTAAAAATACTGTACAACATCAATATGGCTAAGCTACTTTCCTCTTATTAATTAAAATTAAGTCTAAACAAGTTCTATCACTCAGCTATAAAACATCCAGAAATATTCACTAAGACTTCCTCTGATTATAAGCATTCCATCAGACACCTGCTCATTAAACTGTAATACAATTTCTATATGATCTTTATTTAAAAACAGTCTTCTTAGCAGGTAAACATGGAGGTTTTTTTATGTAAAGGGTAGAGATTTGCTCTTGGTCATGCAAGGAAAAAATGATATTGATCAAATTAATGCAAAATAAATGTTTATAACTATTATAAATAGCACAAGCAACAAAAATCAAAGGGCACAAATATTCTAAATATTTGAAATGGTGAGGCCACTAAGAAATGACCTGAGAAGTTTTTAGATCAGAATATGTATTATCAAACACAACCTTCATTACGGATTTTCGACCCACGGGATGTTTGTTGGTAAACAAACTTTGAGTCAATTGCTGTTAGTTAAGAAAATTAGTCGTTGTTACCAAAAACAGACTTGAAGCACACAGGAAGTTTAGTGGTTGGTTCAGGAAGTTTGTTTTTAAAACATGTTGTAAAAATGGTTGGATACAAAAAGAGTATTTACTTTCATAACAATAAGTAGGAACAAATAGCGCGAAATGGCTTTTGGTCCAAACAAACCACCCGGAACCGAATTATTTTTTTAGTAATAGCTATTCAAAACTTTTAAAACCATTTTTCCAAAAGTTTCACAACATCAAAGAAAGAACAATTATGTGTTTTCCGCCCACATGATACCGATAGGATTGATTTCCTCGAAACCTATCGATTTCCCAACTGCGAGACAAATGAAAGAACAAAGCATTACAAATTTTTCTGATTTAGAAAATAAAAGTATTAGTTCTGGGCTAAACTGCTTTGGCACGATCCATAACATTTTCTTGCCGAATGTAAGCTGTCCCTGCAATGGATGCGATTAAACTGAACTGAAGACCATATATTTGTTCGGTAATTGGAACATTTCCCTTCAAAAAGCAAGCAAACTCAATCAATTCAAGTTCCTTCAATTAATCACTTAAGGGAAATTAATAACTAAGCGGAGTAATTCTGTTTATAACTACGAGAGACCATTATAGGGACAATAATGTGAAAAACAAAGATTAAAAAGTTTAATAGTTCAAGTTGTAATAAACTTCAAAGCAATGTCTTTATTACCGTGAGCTATTGACAAAGCAACAGAATCACTAAAAATCGATCAAACTATGAACTACAAATCTAATAGTACAATGGAGTAATTTACAATCACACGAAAAACAAGTTTAAAGTAATCTGTTTGTAGTTCTAGTTTGTACCACAACACTAAAAACATAACTAAACCCACCTCGCCAGTATAAGAATATTTCGCTGCCAGAATTGCTTTATCCAACTTCGGTCCGTGTTCGTGATCAAATGGCATTCTTCCACTCAACAAGATAAAAGTTATCACACCGATAGCCCACATGTCTACAGAATTTGTATAATGTTGTCTTTGTACCATCTCCGGTGCTTGATATTCGGGTGATCCGCAATTTGTAGCCATCATACTGTCTTCAACAGACTTCTTTGCGTGAGAAAGACCAAAATCTGCGATCATAATTCTAGAGTTATTGCCGGGATGGTAATATAGTACGTTCTCCGGTTTAAGATCCCGATGTGTGATTCCCTGAGAATGTAAATACCGCACACCATCCAACACCATATAAACAACTCGAGCAGCATCGAGCTCTGTGAAATGCCCTCTACTATATACGCGATCGTACAAATCCCCTCCAGTTGCAAGCTCCATCACTAGATAAACTCTAACTTTAGAAGTAAAGATATCGTATAGATTAACGATATACCGATGTTTCACCTGACGCAAAATATTTATCTCAGATTGGAACAATTCTTCACAACCAGTTCCACGAATATCTTTCAAGTTCATCACTTTGATCGCATAAGGCTGGCGAGTTGCTCTGTGCTCAGCCCGAAAGACGGGGCTGAAGGCACCTTGTCCGATTTGAGCTTTGATTTCATACTTATCAGTGAGTACAGAGTCGAATCGAAATATTGCTTTTTTAGCTTTTCTCGTAGTGCCTTTTCCTTTGGCGTTTGTTTTTCTGTTGTTTGTCGCTTCATGTGATCGACTTCCTTTGGGTAGCAACGTAGTATTTATAATTCGCTCGGACGATGAAACCGATTTAAGTTTCTTACTACTCCCGCAGCCCATAATCATGTTTTATAGGTTTTCCCCTATTTTCGAATTAGTTGGAATGTTCGGCAACCTCATTGCAGCTGATGTTATACGTCTTGAGTAAAGCGCGTATCATAAAGTACAAGTAGTAAATTCACATCTACTGCATGACACACTATACACCACAGATTGCTCTAAAGAGCCTGGGTCGGAACAAGTTAGAACGAAAGTCCACCGTCCTTAGCCTTGCCGTCTGCCCTATTTTAAAAAAAAGGAATAGTGCTACGTTAGTTAACTAGATTGTTTGCACGTTTACAATAAGTGGAATTAACAAGTTAACAAATCAATAAAGTTGATATTATTTAACTGTGTTTTTTTATTTTGTAACATTTTAGAACCCGCGTAACAAACGTTAAGGAACAGGTTTTCATTTTGTCTGTCTATTCCTAATTCACATTGCATATATTTTTCAACAGATAACAAGTTTGGAATTGTTAAAATGAAAGGGAAAAAGTGCATTGGAAACTAAATAAATGATAAATAACGAAATAAATAGAGATTTTTAAATGGGTCCTTTTTAATTCTGAAATGGGTTATTCAAAGGCTAGTTACCTTGAAGTTGAACAGAAAGCGATTACAAACGGCCTGTTCAGATTATGCCAATAAAAAACTTGATCAGTGAAATCGTTTCGGTAAGGTAGGAAACAAAATCTTTGTATGTGTGCTCTTTCTTCAATACCATTAATTACCAATGCACTATGTAAAAACTACAACAACTGGGCTTGCTAGCTGAAAGCAGTTTGAGTTAGTATAGGGAATGGCCAATGATACGTTTCAAATTTATTACTACCGAATACAAGTGCTTACGCGGGAGGTTTGAGAAGATCAGTTGCAATTACTAAAACAGAACCGGGATTTTGACTGAATACGGCTCGGATTGTTTTTATTATCTAGAAGTTATTGTCACTTAAGGTGGTCACGGTTATTAGTAATTTATAGTGCAGCCACTCAGTTCTTAGGCGAAACTTTGACCCTAATATCACAAGGAATCACAAGGACATAAATAGGAAACATCAAATACATTATAAAATGTGTCAAAATTTTAAACACCTTACAATTTTGCGGTGCATGAAAAAGAATGTTTGTAATTTTTGCGGTTGATATACAGAGTGTCTTCTTATCTACTCTACAAAGCTGGAACCCCTCGAAAAATCCTCTTCACCAAATGTTTCTACCTTTCTTACTGAATAAAGAACAATTCGATATTTTCTTTTAGTTTAACACTGAAACTGTTAACCATTGACAAACTGAAAAATGTATTCTGCTGCTTTCTTCAGGACACACTTTCCGAGGACTGTATTGAAGACAAAACCTAATTTATCATAATCCCTTTGAATTAAATAAAGTATTTGCCAACAAAATTAAATAACCAACATGAAATAAAGAGCATGTTCCTTTCCAGAAATGTCATGATATCCTGCCTACTCTTTTGTGGACTGCTTTTGACCTGTCAACATCGCATTGATTTCTTGCTGAAAGATTATTCGGTGCGCAAATGTCTGCCAGCCTCCGATCATGTAAACATTGACCTGTAAACAATGCCATTACAACTTGCTGACAGATATCAAGCGCTGCTGTATGACAGCTTCCGTTATAGACATCGCGTTTTGTTGTACAAAAGCCGACCGACAGGCGCCAAATTGTTTGAAAAAAAACAAAGACCATCACATGAATTTTCTTTCCTCTCGCAGATGACTTGAGATCCTTGTCAATTTTTCTTTGTTGTGATGTTTTGTACGTACTTACAATGCATGGATCTTGTAAGTTATAGTAAACTTGTTGTAATCTCGGTGGCGGTGCCTATGCTACGTCGGATTACATTACCCCCAACGCAGATTCCACTATATGGGTGGTTCTCTGCCAAGGTTAGTAATGAATGGAACTTAAAGAATAAAAGTAACAATTTTAAAAATCATAGGGATAATCATCATCTAATATGATATTCAATACAACATCCGGAATATAATTTAATGTAATGTGGGAAAGAATTTTCTAACGGAGTTCCGTTTCGCTTGAATTTTAGAAATCGGAAAAAAAGTTTTGAAGTGAAAAAAAACAAAAGTTTTTAAGTACCTCCAAGATTTCAAAACGACATATTCAAATAAGAGACTACAATTCCGAAAAATTTTTGGCTTTATTGTGAAAAGAAGCAATAGTTATCTTTTATTTAAATACATTTTTTAATCTATAGCTCTCTTTCTAGGTTGAAACATAAGGTTCAAGAATTAACAATGTTTGTTGAAGGTTGGAGCGACCTACGAGATGCTCCGGCTTTCTGGGGGTAACATAGTTTCTCTGCGGTTGTTCTATATAAGCCGCCAAACAGAACAATCAAGATTGGATAATAGGTGAACTCAAAACCTCAAGAGCGGAACATCTGGTTCGATACCGAAGTTCAGAACATCTGAATTTTGTGTAATTGTGGCAAGGCGGAATGTCCCACTGTGTCCTAGCGGCACCGAAACACCGACACCTAAATATTTACAAGTGCTTACTCGAAAATCTTGTTTTCAGCAGAACAATCCTGTAGCATCCCACTGTTAAGCTTGTATAAAAATTGATTTATTAACAAATTGCATAAGTGTGGTGGCATATTTAACAATTATTCTAAGAGCGTGCGTTGGATATGAGATGATAAATATAATCATTTTATATCCAACAAGCGCGAAAGGAATATTTGTTTTATTAATTTACGAGCTTTCTCAACATTTCGATACTTGAAAATAACAACAAACTTTTAATAAATTGATAACCGAGAAATTTTTGTTAGTTTCCATTTATGGTCATTCGGTATATGAGCTGATAATCGAGATTGAGTGAACCAATCAGAACGCGAGAAACGGAATATTTATTAAGTTGTATTAACGCTTCCTTGTTTTTTTAAGTAATCAAAGATTGTTTTCGCGGAAATCGAGCTATCGAATTTCAGCACGCAAGGAAAATCCAGGGACGTAAAAAGTGTTTTAAACAGTAAATCACTAATTGAAAGAATCTCGAAAATCAGTAGCGATAACTAAAAGAAAAAACTCTAAATGAAGGAACTCTGCGAAAGGAAAGAAGATATAGAATTGTTGTTGATCAATGTTAGCACTTACTGCTCTACTCAGATTACGAAGGAAGTTTCACTTATCAGGGCAATTAGCCAATGTTATTGAGTTCAAGTTCTACAGTAACGCACTTGTTCTTTCTAGAATTGAAGTAATATTGTGCTGCATTAATCAATTTGTTGATTTCGTTTTTTTTTAGTTCGTTGCGTATAAAAACGGCTTGCAACACGTTGTTTTAGAACTTCAATAAACAACAAAAATGTTTTTAAATATCCCGTGTGACATCGTGGTGCTATTTTGAGGACTATCTGTTCGTATTTCTATTCAAATAATAAAAAGAACTTTACTACAAGAATAGATAGTACAAACTGTTTCAGTAGCTAACTCTAAGCCACATTTAGCTTCTGGCACGTTTGATCTATCAGTCATTGAGTTAATCTGAGTCATCTTTATAGACACATCTCTTTTACCATTAGTATTTTAAAAATAAGGTTTCTATATAGAGCGAACACTACGTATGACGGACAATAGTCAATATGTTTTTAAAAGAAAAATAAAATGTTGACGTACAATTATTAAAAAATAGACCAATTTCTATAATTTCATATTGAAATAAATAAAACAAAAGAATACGTTTTTTCTTAAACCAGTGCCTACTGGAAGTTTTCTCTGTTCTATTTTCTAATTTTATAGTATCAAAATATTTTTAAAACACACAACACTTTTTATGCTAAACGCAAACATGTTTCGTCAAACCTTTGCCTTCTTCAGTGCGAAAATTACTAGTTACAATGACAAGTATTTATAAACAGATAGAATAAATTATGA
>JAOBRB020202442.1:0-12208 GCA_027575285.2 Zoanthus pulchellus
AAAACACAATCCCTGGGCACTACACAACGTGGGATGTTTCCATGGCAATGCCTTATATGGGTTAGAGAAAGCCAAATAATTGTTTTCATACAAAAAATTGTTCAAAATGGCAAAACCTCCCAGTAGTCAGAGGGTTAAATTGTTAACAATATCCTTCTTGCTTGCTTCAAAACCTCCCAGTAGTCAGAGGGTTAAATTGTTAACAATATCCTTCTTGCTATATGAATGAGTTATTGCAGCATTTCATTTGAGCACTTCTGTACATGGTATAAAACCACACTGCTAGACTAATACGCTGAACCTGTCTGTAGGTTTATGTTAATAAACTGCTGGTCTCAACAATAAGTGAAGGAGGAAGTTTTGGAGAACTGGCATTGATTTATGGAACACCCAGGGCTGCTACAATAAAAGTATGTTAACATTTTATTGAATTATATAATTTATTTGCCTGATGGGACTTTATAAAGTCAGGGCTCAAAGTTAGTGACCAGCGACTAGATTTTTAATTGGTTGCCTAAAAATTCATGTGTGGTCACACTTAGCATTTAGCATTAAGGATTAGATAAAATATGAATAAGTGATTTGCAATGGGTGCTCTGTTTGGTTCTTACATTATTTTATATCTTTTTATAGACCTTTCATAAATGGTGACCATTTAAACAACATTCTTTTGTCTTCATTCACATTAGCCTTACTAGCCTCGTTTGGGATGAGATATTTTGAATTTCCAGCTCAAACTCGAGGCTAGCGAGGCTAATTTGATAGAAGACAATTAAAGAATACTAAAATGTTTGCCATTTATGAAAGAGGTCTATAAATCTGCCATTTAAGGCAGATAAAATTTTGTAGGCTTTAGGGAATGGTTACCTTATATTTTACTTCATTGTGTTTTAGGCCAAGACAGATATGAAACTGTGGGCTATAGATAGAGACACGTACAGAAGGATTCTTATGAAAAGTCAGATTCGCAAGAGGAAAATGTATGAACAATTCTTGGAAAAAGTCAACATTCTGGAATCTCTTGACAAATGGGAGAGATTGACTGTGGCAGATGCACTGGAACCAGTGAATTTTGAAGATGGAGAAAATGTTGTGGTCCAAGATGAGCACGGAGATGAGTTCTTCATTATTCTGGAGGTTCAAGACTATCCTCTTTTTCTAATTAAAGTTTTTTAAAAATTATTTCTTTTTAGTTTGAACCTAGTAGGCAAATAGCACTTTATGCATTTTGATTGGTTGATCAAACACTGGATATTCTGCACATGTACTGACTCATTTTGCTTTCATTGTCAACTGGTAATAGACTATATTGCTCTTGAGGAAACCTGATGCAATTTGAGAAAATCCCAACAAATCTTTTACCACATTTGTTCTATCACCTTCTTACAGATGTACCTTGTCAATTTCACAGCTTGTTTCATTATTAAAGCAAGAAACATATGCTTAGGTAAAGTACTTAAAACTAAAATAATTCAAATGTGAAGGCAGGCTTCAAAACTATTCCAAAGAGAGTTGGTAATGACGTATATTCATTTCATGATTCTATGTAATTAATGGTGCTGCAACATAAAAAGATGATTGTTGATACGTGTGTAAACAAACAATCAGATACAGCAGATTTGGAAGCTAGATGGAAGATTTTTTTTTAATCTTTGTGTTTTGTACGGGCTATCTATCCATGGCCCTCCAAACAATGCAATAGCTTGTGGAACCAACTTTAAGAGGCAGGGTTTTCCCTTTGTTACAAAAATTGGCTGATGTGGTAATGTGCTGTTCAGGTAAATGGGTGGAAATTACTGTACTACGTATTAAAAAAACTAAACTGATTTTAATTAAGTCCTTTCTATGTAGAATAAAGTGAGATGGTACGGGCATGTGTTAAGGAGGGATAATGGCCATGTTTTGAGAAAAGGATTGGAGTTTAAAGTGAAGGGAAAGAGGAAGCGAGGACAACCGAGGAAGACATGGAGATTGCAGGTGGAGAAGGAGAGTAGGAGTGTTGAATCGAGCGAGATGGGAGTGGGAGAGATAGCTGGCCAAGTGGGGTAAATCTGGCCACCCATGTTTATGGGGATAAAACCAGTTCAAGACTGGATTGATGATGATGGTGATATGTAGAACAGAAATACAGTGTACCTATCGGTTCTTTTTTAACTATGTTTGTTAACTATTTGTTTTCTGCCAATGCATTTTTTAGGGACAAGCAGTTGTTTTGCAGCGTCGCTCATCAGGTGATGAATATATGGAAGTCAGTAAATTATCAACTTCAGATTATTTCGGTAAGGATACTGCACTACAGTAGATTTAATACTGCAGTTTAAAACTCAAGTTTCATACTTTTTTATAACTTTTGTAAAATATAAACAATTTATTTATTAACCTTTCAGTCAATCATGCTATTCATTTAAACCGCTGGTTTTCTTGTAGAGCAAACATTAAACTAATTTTTAGCTTTTCTTTCAAAAAATTTAGGTCAAAAAGTAATATACTGGAAGTTTCGATGTTAATTCTTAAACATGATGAAACTTTCTTTGGATTTAAACTTCACTCAAAACATTGTTCATAAAATTAACAAAAGGTCCTTCAGTTTTAAAATAATCCCCTTCCCCTCATCCCACATGACTTTTGTTACAATCTTGATTATAATATTATATGTATGTAAAATAAAGTGCATGCAAAAAACCTAGAAGCATTTTACAACTCATTTTAGTATAAATTTACAATGTTCTAGATATTGTGAATCTGTTAATTTGATTGACTCTTTCACTGTTTTCTATCTGCTGATAGAAAACAGTTGTGAACAGCCAATGAAAATCATTCTTCTATCAATTTTGAAGCTTTGTGTACACGACTGACAAGAATCCTTTGCGGAAAAAAATGGCGTAGCAACAATTTGCCGAAATTTTGGAATATTTTATTGAAAGAGTAGTTTCAGAAAAAACGAAAATAGTGACAAAATATGGAATGGAAAGTTTTAATGGTAAGATAAAAGTATTACCTGTGTATCCATAAGAAAGATTTGTTTCACACCTCAGTGCACATCTTATGCAGTGTTTGAAATCTTTGTAAACACAATGAAACATTTTTTCCTAAATGTTACTCCACATTTTTATGCAATGAGAACATTGTAAATTTATACTAAAACAATTAGACTACTGGAACTCGTTTTCTACGAGTGATAGTCAACTCGGGTGTGCCCTTGTTGATTATTTGCTCGTAGAAAACTTGGGCTCGTAGTCAAATTGTTAAATAGAAAATGTTGGAGCATAAAAAATCAATCCCAGACAAACACAGGTGTTTGGAGTAAACAAGATCTGTACTTGTCAAATTCGATCATGGTGAAATCTTATCCTTTCTGTTACCACTGCTCTTTCTGGAAGAGGAGGTTGTTGTAACTAACCCTCCCTCCATGTTTCTGGTACGACCTCCCAGGGTAAAAACCTTTAACACAATATCTCATCAAAATTTGTATTAATTACACCTATTCTACTAAAAAAAAGTTACATAAGAAGAGCGTTTTAAAAAACATGTAAATTTTACACTTTTTCAAAAAAGGCTTATGCCTTGATTTCTGGGATGATAGCGATTATATAAACGACAAATAAAATGGAATGAAACATTAGTTAATGAACATGTTCCTAATTGCCATTCCCTTCATAGAAGAGACTTATTTTCAGTTTGAACTGTTATATCTCTAAACCTAAAATGTTAATGCAAAATCAATAGAAGAACTTCTCTAACAACTTTTTTGCTCTATTCCAAGTTTAAAAAACTATTTTGATGAGATAGGCACATTAAAGTCGAATAAAATAAATTAATTGGAAATTAGGTTTCAAAGTGCCAAAAGCAAAATAGTTAAAAAGACGAAAGTGAGGGGTTGCAACACCCTTCCCTCCCTTTCCGAAGGAGAGGGTTAATTAGGATTAGTACTCCAAAGCTTACAGTAAATGATTGTAATACCTCTACATGTTCCCTCAGGAAAGTATCATATGTTACATTATCTCTCAGGAGTGTAATCTTTTAGTTAGTTAGCTAAGGAGCAGAAGGCTAGGAATTTCATTTCTCATTTTCTGTTAAAAACTGTCTATTTTGCCATTGCCATTTTCTTTTTTAGGTGAAATAGCATTGGTTCTTAATAGACCTCGTGCTGCCACAGTTCAGGCTCGAGGCCCTCTCAAGTGTGTGAAGTTAGACAGACAGAGGTTTGAGAGAGTCCTTGGTCCATGTATTGACATACTGAAGAGAAACATCCAGCAATACAATAGCTTTGTGTCTCTGGTGGTGTGATTGTCCAAAATGTAAACAGATTCTTGGAATATTGAATATAAAATATACTTAACCAAGAAATCATATAGGAATAAGTTACAAGAGATGTCATATGAATGTGTCTTTAATGTAAATCTCCCTATTTCGTCAATTTACAGGTAGAAAGCTGTTAAATATTTGTCTGGTTCTTACATTTGTGGCATTGTGAAATAACATAATGAATTTAGCAGCCAATGTCACTAATATGAGCAACATTTCCTCTAGTGAAAAAAAAAGAAAAATATTGTTTTATTCATTGTTTCATTTACTGAAATACAAAATAATTTATGTACAGTATAGTCCTGATAGGTAATGTCATGCAGTTGTTTTTTTTTATTAAATCCTTTTGAACTGAACATCTCAACCTCCATTAACAATCCTCTTTCTTTATTTGGTATTGCAAAGGTGTTTCACTCTTGTTTTTTCCCTTTTTCTTTTAAACTATCTAGAACAATTAAATATAATTATTCTATCTGAGTATTTCTTTTTAACGTACAGCTATTTATTAACATATTATATTTCAGTATGTTTACACTATTGTACATTTACAGTAACAACAACCGTTAATTTACTTTTCTAAAGTCATCATGGTGTAAGTTTGTCAACCAGATTTTGAATCGATCAAAATTAATATCTGTGTTTATTTAAAAATTAATTGCTTATAGTGAGAATTTAAGTTTCTAATATAAAAAAATAATGGCATAGCAGTTAATTTGCCCATAAATTTTGTTTCTAGTCCATCATATGTTTTGCATGAACATTAGAGCAACACATTAAAAACCAAGATATCTAGGTGCTAAACAAGGAAGGTGTTTAGGTCTCCAATTGGATAAGATCTAAGCCTATACCTGAAGTTTCCTAACATTGTTGGATCAAGATGTATTTTTATTTAGTTAATGATTCTTGTTCTGAAAGATTACTTCATTATAAATTCATCAAATGCATTGATTACAAGCAGTTTTTTTTAAAAATATTTTTGTTTGATCACTTTTCAAGTCCATAAATTGTTTCAGTCTAAAAAGATGCAAAAACAACTGCTTTTAAAGACTTTCAGTTTATAGAGTAACTTTAGATGAAGGAGGTAATTGATAATGCATGGATTTCTAAAATGACTTATTCAATCGCCAATTTAAAACTTTGCAGTTATTTTCGACAATGTGCAGATATTCAAAAAATTGATGTTCATTGTTTGAAAGAAAAAAAACAATCATCTGCAAATACATTATACTGTGGTTTCAGGTTATTGTACAACCAGTGTTAATGTATTGTTAATTGTGTTATCATGTTGAATGAATGTTTGTAAATATCTCTTATTGCGTTCTTAAACTCTCATTCAGTGTATGGCGGTTATAGAACTCAGATTAAAAGACAAGCATTGCAATTTAGTTTGGTTTATTAACCTTTATATTTACAGGCCTTCATTTGTTGTAATAGAAATTGTGGGATGGTGAATAGCCTTTTAAAAGAAACTAATCATCAAATTTGTAATATCAATTGTTGCTAAATCCTTTACGAGCCTTATCATTGGCCTGTGGGGCCGGAGCTTATCTCTGGTTTCTGTAGTGTTGAGCGGATGAGAGTCACTGACTCCCCCTGGATGGGACACTAATCCATCGCAGGTTAGATCCCAGCAGACGCTGGTACTCATTTACCAACCCCGGAAGGATGGAAAGCTGAGTTGGCTTAGGTCGGAAAGAAGGTCACACAAATATTCGAATCTCGGCAAACTGCTAGGACCTCGTGGCTGGAAGATAGAGATCTTACCAACTGGACCAACTCAGTCCGCCTAAAATCTTCGTTGAGATTGGCCAAAATTGGTGAAAGTGTAAATATCATTACTTATTCAGGGGGCTAATAGATTAAGAATCACCAGTTTTACTAATTCAGATGCTGCAGTTCATGTCGTTATAGAAAGTCTTTATATTGTTTCTGTGTACAGTACAAACATACGTGTCTCTTCATTATACACTTGAAGGTTTATTTTTAAAGATTGAGTACTGTGAAATACAGCGTTGCTTTTCCATCCAAATCTGAACAACCCAAAGTTGGAGAACTATCAGCCCTTATTTGAAACTCTGAAATTTGGTAATAGATTATTTTTTCAAATATTATAAACATTTTTCTTTGTCACGCAAGCAAGAAAAGGATCTAGAGACCTATGGAATATCTTAGTTTTACTTGAAATTATGAATACCTATAAAAAGTGTTTTCATACATGATACATGAAAACTAAATTCACTTGCTTTAAACTGAAAGACGACACTTTAAAAATAGAAGTTGCATTTAATTATATTCAGTGCGGCAACCGTGCTGGTTGATACGGCTCAAGTAATAAGGTAGAATTTTCTGCTGCTATTCGTTATGGTATATAGCCTGGAGCATTAACTGTGAACGTGTTTTTATTCAACAAAGTTTCTAGATGATTTGACCTTCAAATATACTCGCTCTTCAGTAATTTCTTGTACCACCTGTTTTACTCTATCCAAACAAATGCTGGCATCACTGTTTGCTGTTTCTGTTGGTATCAAATCAAAATGGTTTGTGTAACGCTCAATTAAATGTAAAAAATAGGGAAATAAACTAGTTTTTTAAAAAAGTTCCTTGAGGTAAAAACTTACTTTGAGTATGAGGACCCTATAACAGGGTCGTAACGAGGGATATGGGATCAGGGATCACAGCCCCGGGATCAGGGATCACAGCGCATGGGATCGGGATCAGGGATCACAGCCCCGGGATCAGGGATCACAATGCATGGGATCGGGATCAGAGTATTTTCATGGTAATGTTGATCAGGGATCAACATTTTTGGGAAAAATATGAGATCAGTCACGAAAAAATATCCCTCGTTACGACCCTGCTATAAGGCTATATCACTTCACAATACTGATAACAAATAAACCACTTTGCCCATTAATCCAACAATATTAATTTATTAAGAAAACATGTTTATCATATAATTATCCATAAAATATTTATATATATAAGTATTTTATGGATAATTATATGATAAACATATTTTCTTAATAAATTAATATTTCTCCCTTTTGAAAACCTGTGAAAATAACACGTTACCATTATTACACCTTGAGTGTGCTTCACGGCAACTTTGCGATTCATTCAACATGGCTGCTAAGCGATTTTCTGCAGAGCGTGAATGAAAACGAGCTTCAAACTGTGTTAACACTATCAATGGAGGAACTTTTAACATCAATCTGGCATCCTCAGCTTCAACACATTGAAGTTTAAGTAGAAGTGTCAAGTCTGTTAAGAAATATCGACGATTTATGGCCATCGATTTATCGGATAGCAGTCAAGAAACTTAGTAAAAAATGAGCATTTTTCTCTTTTAAAGACTATTTTGTTGATATTTACTCGTTTTGTCGCTTTACATGGATAATTATATGATAAACAGAATATGACATGGTCGCTTGGAGATACAGATTTTATCTTTGAATTTTATCGCTACGCTCACTCGTGAGATATTTTTTCAACACTCAAAGGTAAAATCCGTATCTCCACGCGCCTATTTAATATCCTCTATTGATTATATACTACTCAATAAAATATCTTGTTTCGGATTGGCCAATGGTGAATGCATAAATAGGTTATAGAGTGCAATACAGAAGTTGTTATGGTAATTGAAGAATTTTAAACAGATTTGCGGACTTTGCCGCCTTTAATAACTGAAAATGTAGCTTTCGAAATAATTTCTTAAATTTTTCAAAGTCTTTCAAAACTTCACGCTTCAGGGCAAAAATATCGGCCAATCATCTGACAATGTCCGGCCAGAATTGCAACTGTCACAGTAACTGGCCACTTTCTAAGAATGAAATAACTTTTTTTTTAAAGAAATGTTATTTATACAGCAACATTTGTGGTAAATATATTGAGGATTTCTAAATTGAAGGCGCATAACAATAAATAAAACTCAAACACCTAAAAAACACAATGTAATATATTTTTTGTAAAAAAAAATTGTTCGTACATAACAGGGCATGACCGAGCTAAATTTGATATGGCCAGTCATCTTGTCCGGCCACTAACAAGACGTTATTTTAGCCTTGCGCTTCATTTGCCAGTCATTTCAAATAAAACATGTGAGCATATTGGAAACCATTGAAGCGCTTTATGTAGTATATAATGCGTACAAATTTGAGTAATTTTGTTGAGAATATGATAAATAAAAAATCATATGAACCATTTCGTGATTTATGGGCACTCGTGATGTTTTGAAAGTTCTCAAAATGCACTCGCATACGGCTCTTGCAACTTTGAGAAATTTCAAAACATCACTCATGCCCATAAATCACGAAATCGCTTGCGTTTATACGATTTCCTATAGGCTATACTTACTAGACAGTTCAGTATATAGTATGGCTAGATATTTTTACGAGTCTCGTATTATTTTGACAAGCCCCTTTGGGCTCGTCAAAATACACAGGATGAGTAAAAATATCAGCCATACTACATACTAAACTGTTAATAAGTGATTTATTATCCAATCTTATATTCGAGGAAAATAAAATACCACGACACGCGCGAAAAACAAGTTTTCTGAAGTACGATATTTGTACTCGCCCCAGACCCTTTCATGCCATGGATAAAATTATTTGGATAATAAATTTGTTTACTATTTTCTTAAATTTATGTACCTTCATTTTCTATCAGTTTTTCGGCATCGGTGATTGTTTTCAGTCGAGCAGCACCTCTCAGTCCTTGTAAATATTTTATTAACACCTTAAAGTCTTCATCTGGAACCTGATATCAATGATATACTAGAATCAATTTTTGATCAGGGTTTATCTCGATAAACAGAGGTGGCTGGATTTACCTCACAATGGTAACGATTCCTCCTATACCCCCACTCTCTATCTCGCTCAATTCATTGCATTCTTCACACCAAGACTCTTGCTCTCCTTCTCCACAACCCTTTTGAGTACAGCAACTCTCCACATTCCTTGAACTTCACCCACCCAATTCTTGCCTCTTTCCCCTAAATATATAACACAAACTTCTTAACGTTTATTACTCTTCATCTAGCAACTCCACCGGCTCAACTAATCCATTAAGTTTGTTTCTTGCATCTTCCACACACAAAATCTCTCCCCAACTTCTGGGTCAATCTCTTTACTTAAGCACTTCTACCATGTATCCACTTCACCTGAACCACTCACTAAAACTTAATGTATTTCTTCATGTGTTTCTCCTTCAGTCCCCGGATGCCTCCTTCCACTTCCGAAACTTCTCCCTCAGTCCTTACATCGTTTCGCTTGTCAATTAAGTCATCCACATACAACATTTCACTTGCTGAGCCACTAATCACACTCCATAAACACATCAACCACAATCACAAAAAGCAATGGTAACAATATGGACTGCAGGTGCACACCGACTTTCACCTGAAACTCCTCGGACAACACTGATGCTATGAAGGTGCTAAGACTACAATTAACAATTATTGGATGAGGTTGAGTATGATAGCGATAATTATCAAGGCCAAAGTTTGAGTTATCTGTAGAAGCTGAAGGCTGAGGCGGATAACACGAACTGGAGTCCTTGATAATTATCGCTATCATGCGAAAACCAAATCCAATAATTGTTTTATTATGCATTATATTCCTGAGTTGTATTTATGACTCCGTCATGACAAAACTGATCAAACTTCTGGTTAATGTGTTAGTTGACGTCACTTCTGCATGCCTAAAACTAATGTCTGTAGGTATGACATCACTTTTACATATATAAGATCTATTTTCTGCAGGTATGACGTATGAGAGACAGAGCAAGCAAGAATTAGCTGCGCGCTTATAGCCAATCAAAATCGAGCTTTTAACGCCAATGTAATTTTGTATATTAATAATTTGTCTTAGCACCTTCATACAAGTTCATCACTGTTCTCATCATTAGTTCAGGTACACCTCTCTTCCTCATTGCCCACTCCACAAACTTTCTTTTTTTTTCCACCTTCATACAAACTATCACTCTTCTCAATATTACTTCTGGTACACCTCTCTTCCTCATTGCCCACTCCACTAACTTTCTTGTTTTTCCACCTTCATACAAACTCATCATTTTTCTCAATATTACTTCTGGTACACCTCTCTTCCTCATTGCCCACTCCACAACAAAAACCTTTTTCTAAGTATTCCTCTATTAACCTAAAAATAAACAATGCATCTGCCGTTCCTTTGCATGACATAAAACCGAATTCCATCTTGTACACTTTTTCATACATCGAAAACTCTTTTTTAACACCCTTTCTACAACATCATTGCTTGCTCTATTATTCCTTTTCCTTTATATACATTGGTCGATTCCAACTCAGAAGACTCACTTCAAAAACTAAATTTGAAGGAGCAAAACAAATATTTAAAGAAAATCTTACCAAATGGAGAAGAAAATTCTTTGCACAGAAGTGAAAAATTAAAAATCGAGAACAATTAGTATTCAGCCAGGACATTGCATGGCAAATTTTTCGTAAAAACTACGGCAGAGACTAAGGATTGAAGAATCTCTCAATTTATTGACCTGGAAATATTTTTTAAAATTAGATTAAGTCAATATAAAAAGAGAAAGCCTTAAAAGAAGTTTATATCACTTTTATTAGTTTTTTTTAGTAAATATGGTTTAATTGTCATAATCGATTCTCTTCCTTTAATCTAAATAATCTATTGTACTATCCAACAATTCAGCAGAGTGAAAATTGTAAATGTATGAGTTCAAGTACAACCTTGATTGACATTTGGAGAGTTTAAAAGCCAGAATCTATGAGATTCATGTGGAGGCAAATCACCTCAGCATTCACTTGATTTTTGGCTGATAGTTAATTTGCTACAAGATGAGACAAGTAAAGTAAATTTTATATTCTCGATTAGTTCTCATCACTCAGCAATAAGCCAAACGATAAAGAAATTGTAAAAATGGCCCTTCGTATTTGGAATTATAATTCAAGCCTCTCGAAGACAAAGATTACGTAAATTTAATTAAGCATGTATCCAGAGTGGCTAAAAGAATTTAAGGAGGTGGAAGACAAAAAAGTCATCTGGGACATTGTTAAGTAAAATTAGACAAGATGAAGAAACAAATTTGGAAAAAACAATGAAAGCAAGAGTGAGAAGAAACAATTTAAGAGGAATCGAAAATACAATTTAGCAGCTAGAAAAACAAATGTCAGCAAACCTGATGCTGAGGTTTATCTTTATACACAACTCCATGCATAGAAGACAAGAGATGATGAAATGTGAAACTTTTACGTCATTACATAAGTCATAAGGGTCGGTTCTTTGCTCCAAAGTGAAATGGTATGAAGAAGGAGAAAAAAAAACCAAATTCTTTTACAACTTTTTTAAATCTTGAGAATGAGAATATAAAGAAAAACTGTGAGTGCAAAATTTATAACAAGGAAAATAAACTAAGGTCTAACCCAAAGATAATACTGAGCAAGTTGAAAAACTTCTATTCAAAACTATATAGAGAGGATAGGGAGTACTCAGTGTCAGTAGAACTTGAAATGACTTTTCTCAATATCACTAACATTCCGAAGTTAAATGAAACCCAAAAATGTGCATGCAAAGGGAACTTTCTATCAGCAAGTGTTTTAACTCATTATCTCCAATAAATAATTTTAGCTCTTTGCCAGGAGATGACGGTATGACAGTTGAATTTCATAAATGTTTTTGGACAGTAGTTGGAATACGGCGAGTCAAGTGTCTCAATTATCCATTTGAGCATGATCGGGTGGTCAAATTGTCAACATCAGGCTATGATCAAGTTAACAAATTTAATTGGAATGCGTTCGGTGTGTAGATATACATAGAAAGAATTATGAGAAAAATATCATATATAAGCCCTTGGCGGGATTCGAACCCCACATCTTCGGTTACTAGTCCGACGTGTTAACCAC
>JAOBRB020202552.1:0-12207 GCA_027575285.2 Zoanthus pulchellus
CCTGTCTGTTCAAAGCATTGGCAAACGTGTTGAGTAAATGACGTCACAGATAGACAACCGCTGGTAGATAACAACGTGCTCTGGCAAAAGGAAGGACTCGCAGTTTTTCGATGGCAGACAAAGTTTTCTCATTTTTGTTTTGGTGTAGGAAATGTCCTATGGATTTCATATTTTGCAACTAGGTATTTCAAACTCCAGAGATTCGTTTGCAAGGGAAAAAAAGAAGGTTGATTTTGATTTTTCATCGCAGTAGCACTTTAACAGTATAAACCTTTTTGACACTTTAAAAACTATTTTTTTGTGTAGAAATTTGCCCCTGAAGCCTTATTTTAGTTAAAATGTGCTTTGGCATTAATGGTCAAATTTGAGTGTGAGCAAAAGAATATTTCTACTTTGGAAAAGGTTTATTTACTCTGGTCAATAAATTTAGGCAAAACATGAGGTTTCTTCTTTTTAAACATCAAAATAATTTATTTATAATAATAAGCTTTTGAGTTTTAATTCTGACAAATCAAAAAGAAGTTTTTAAGTAGTTAATAATTTAATAATGAATTCATAATCAATGAAACCAGCAAAAGGAAACAGTGTCCAGAGTTCTCCCTGAAAATATTAATTTAGAAGTCCCTAGGACCTGGGGGTCCTAGGGTGAAATGTGAGTGCCCCATGGCTACATTACTGTTGTTTTATAAATTATGTTTGAAAAATGTTAACATTTATTTCAATCATAATTTATCATGCATAAATGTATATTTCTTTTTCACACAATTAGTCTAGTTGTCTTAAAACACAAATAGACAATATAAGATAAAAGTATATGATATGTACTGTGTAGAAATTATGCTTAAATGCACAACTACATGTAAATAAACTCAATTTACGTAGTTTGATTCAGTTTAGGCTTAAGTAAATTGAAATCAACTGTTGAAACTCATTTTTGTCTATCCTTCACTGCTGCAACCAGAATTGAACCTTAGACTTCTTGCTCAGTAGACTGGCACCTTACCAACTGGGGTAATGAATAAAAGTGTTGTAGTGCTCACAGAGTTTTTTAAGCTGTTCTGTGCCATGGTTAGCTAAACCTCTAATATTCTCTGGTAGTCTTCTGGGGTTAAGAATGATGTCAAAGCACTTGAGAACTGCCAAGTCCTCTTCAGGGAAACTCTCTTGTAGGTTATTAATAAACTGCCTTAGATTCCTTCTTCGCACTACATTAAACCTGATCCTAAGGTTATTATTGTCTGTAATTTCAATGTCATTATACATGCACTTTCCATTCTCAGAAACCTTAAGACCCAAAAATGTCATTCCCTGTTAACTGTGGGAGATCCATCAATCATTCCTTCAATTGTGTCAACTGTTGAATCAATACTGTGTCTAAAAGCTGATGAGTTGACACTGGCCTTTTGAAACAGAAGACTAAGAGTTCCAATGACTGACAGAACACCAACCAGCAAAACTGTGGTTAGAAAGAATGATGACGAAGCTATGAATCTCCAAAGTCCTACAGCTTTTGCATTTTCATCCTTTTCATTTTCTAGTGGCATTATTAGGGAAGCAAAGTACTCAAATAGGATCATTACACATGCTTCAACCATAGCCATTGAACTGATGAAGGTTCCACATTTTGTTTCACTTTTCCATCCATGAGCTGCTGAATTTCCTTTAAAATAACTCCTTGGGAACCCCTACAGTTACCATCTACATAACAATTTTTCCTGTATGCATCAACTTGAACAGAGGTGATAAGTAGATGGCCTTTCTTCCAATCTGCTTTGAATTTGGTTTTGTAAGTGGCTGCACCAGATAATTTACTTGCTTTTTTTTGCCTTGGAGAAGACTTATGAATATCTGTTCTTTTACTAGAAACAGTGGTTAACTCAGATTCTGAATTTCCCTATTCAGAGTACGAGTGGTTACTTTATGAAAGTATTTCATCCATATTAATTTTGCATTATAAATTTAATAAAATATTCACTGCATGAAACACTAGTTACAATTAATATTTAGTTTCCAGACTATCATAGTAATTGTATGCATAAAAGGAATTAATTTATATAAAACAACAACAAACAACATGTAAAAATAAGAGTAATTAAAGAGTATAAATTATTAAATTTACAACTATTACATATTTGAAACCAGTGATCTTCTAACTGAAAAGTTTGACCAACTAATCTAATGCTAACGAAGCAACATTTAATTTGAGCGATAACTGAAACCGGAGGTTGTTGTCCTGATCAATTACTACTTATCATGTGACATTTAGGCCTTTAGGCCTTAGGCCTTGAGATATAGCTTAAAATCGTGTGTCACACGATGAGATTGCGTGATTTGAGATGTCTACTATTTTGTTATCTTCTTGGGCTAACCTCAGGAAATTGCTACCGTCTGTTGTTTTTCTTACCCATTGATTTACACAATTTACGGTACATTTTTCATTCTCGTCTTGCAACCATTTAAACTCCTCAAATCACAATGTTAAAACTCAGCGTGTATTTTTCTTGGTTGGTTCTTGAGATTTCTCTTGAGGATCCTCTTGAGATGTGTTTGTAGATTTCCATTCAAATGGCTTTTTAACAGTATTTCCAGGTCCTATTAAAAAACAGTGATTGTTTGTTATCTTTTTGCTATGTTTTTATCCCAGAATGCCCTTTAAGCGATCGTTAGATCCCAGGTCTTCTCCTTAAGGATAAAATATAAGATGGCGTTCTGTTTGCTTCTCACATAGATAGTAACTAACATAGTTAGCTACTAACTATATGCTTATATGAAAGGAAATATTTAACAGCAGACTATTTTGTGCTGTAATTGGGGTAAGAAACAACAGGGTATCCTATGATATAACATGTCAGTCTACTCATTTACAATGCAGTTCAAATACTTAATGAGCGAGACTAATTTTTTAACAGTAACATGAATGATAGTAAATCAAATAGTTCCAAGGAAGTTGTGAAGTTCAAAATGCTAGAAACATTTTGTGATGTTTAAACGTTTTTGTGTTTGGATGTCATAGCATGAATAGTAACTTGAGTAGTTACAAGACATTGGTTAGTTACAAGGAAAAATGTAGAAAAACATGTTAATTTTTTCAATGTCTATAAGTTTTCGTGTTTGCGTGGCAAAGCATACTTTAACTGTGTTTAGGTTTAACACAGCTTCCATGATTTTATCTTCTGTTGTTTCGTTTGCATTTAAGTTACAAATTGAAAGCAATTTTTGCACTGCATCTGGAATTTTGGATATTTATAATGTTACACTGCAGTTGGTTGACTTTTGTGTCATTTTGCAGTTATCGCAGACTGCAATTTTCCCCTTGATGTTAACTTTTTTTTAACATCAGCTACAGCATTTGTACTTGGTGACGCTGCTTATTCCCAGAAATTCTGCAGTCGTTTCTGTTGTGGTTGAGATTTCAGTGACATCAAGTAATTTCTCTTTGAATGGTTTAGCATCCTTTATTGTGTTTACATTCTCTTGTTTTGGTGTGTTCAAGTATCTTTCATTCTGAGATCCTTTCATTCTCAGGTTGCTGAAGAAGTAGGTGGACTGTGGTGTGACGCTGCCAACATGCTCACCCTAGAAAATAATTTTTATGTAACCAGATGGAACTAAATAGCCTTCCTGCTTTTTGACAGGAGAATCTTGGATGACTATAGTTTTGGTCGAACTTAGATGTGTTAATTTTTTTTATTGCTACTAGCTATTATGGTGCTACTTTTGACAAGGATGCAATTGATGTGACATCATCTTGTGCTTTGTATGGAAAATCAGCTGTTGTTGAAGTAGTTAATTATTTATTTTTTTATTTGTTTGTCAAGTGTGTGCTGATTTTAACATGTTCAATTTAAAAAGGCTGGCTGCCTGGCTTGTATAGTCCCATATGGTTATTCCAGGTAGCCAGCACTTTGCCACATTTTAATTTTCCTTGCAAATATAATGTTTAAGTCCAAGGTGAAGTAAACTATTGTTGTTGTTGTTAATATGGGTGTTCCTGTTTATTACAACATCACATCGTCCATATTTATTGCTGATCTTAAAATTTGAAATTTTAACTGGTGATCTTTGTGTAGCCATTGCATTAAGAGTTTCCAAAGCAGAAGGCAAAGAAGAAGGCAGTTTTTTTTACTGGTGAGACATTATGCACAAAGCCAGTTATGTCTTTTTTTCTGTAGGAGGAGGTAAAAAGATATTTAGGTCAATCTAATAAATTTGGCAATGATGGGATTATTGTAAAAGGTAGCTTGTGTTATTTGGAAAAGCTTATGTCTTTAAATATATTAGTCTTCTTGCTTTATGTACTGTAAATCATGTATTAAGCCCAGAGGGGTCTTATTGTTTGAAGCGTAGTTTGGCTGGGGGTGGGGGTATTATAATTTAGCAAAACGCGAGCAGTTTTGCAGCCATTAATTATTGTAATTAAGATTATTTTTAGTACAAGTAACAGTGATATTACCCGCAAAAGCTCGATACCAACATGCCAGAAGTGTGGGAAAAATATATTGTATCATATAACTACTTGAGAACATTAAAGGAGACAAAAGTGATAGAAAATAATGTACATCTAGTACGTGGATGCTCAGGGGTTAGAAGCATTAGTTTAATAGAAGAAAGGGACCTAATAACCCTAATATTTTAGTATGACTGGGAGATACATGTCTGAAGCCATATTAGATCCCTGTCTCGTCTGTCGAAAAAAAGAATTGAATGATGCATACAGTTGTTTTTGTAGAGTGTTTAAAATATATTTAAACCCCAGTTAATACAACACTTTAAAACATAACATGGGACTAAGCTAAAAATGTAGTTGGGAAGTTAAAGTGTAGTTTATCACCACAAAAATATCAATTTATGCATGTGTTAAAGCCAGTGTTATCAATTTATTCTACTTAATCAATTTGGACACAAAATCATTTCGGATGGTGTACAGTTGCGAGTGACTTTGTTTGCATTACTCAACTTATGATCAATTTATTATTTAGGTGGCATTCTCCTTCTAGTCTATATTTTAAATTAGTTATAAATTGAACATCTGAGAAAAATATTTAGGATTTACTGGACCAATTGTATCTTGTTATTTTAGTTGGCATGTTTGCTCTGCAAGTTCATTAAGTCTTTTTTCTTCAATTCTGAATTTTAAACATTTTTATTTTTTAATACTTTTAAACCTTTCAAAAGTCTTTGGTTCAATAATACAAGAAGGATGTGTTCTCACTCTGCTAATTGCTACATATGAAATTCCTGCAGTTCTTTCAGTTTGACCTATGTCAAGCCATGCTTTTGGAAGGGTTAGTCCTTGGCTCTTGTGTATTTTTATTGCCAAAGCCAATTTTCAAGGGAGTTGCTGTCGCTCATGCTATCCATCAAGGGTTTGTAAACTAATTGTTATTGGGTATATAAGTACACATGATGAAATAGACTCAGTAATTGAAGGACCTCTGTAGTTGTCAAATTTCATGATAACAGCCTTAGGCAAGTCAGTCGGCATAAATGAAGTCTATTACAGTTCCAGTTGCACCATTGCAAAGCCCAAAACCTGTCCATAAATTCATAGTAAGCATAACATGCGCACCTTTTGCAAAAAAATTCAAGGCTCTAATCCTGCCATCTCATCAGGCTAGCTTTCTTAGCTAAAGCACTCGAATGACTTACATTGACACATGCTATTGGGTGTTAAAGTACTGACAATTTCAGCTTCTTCATTGCTAAAATACAGCCATGTGACATCTTGAATTTCAACAAAGTTTTGTGCATTGGTAGGTTGCCTAGTCAAGAGAAGTTTCCATTCTTGTTCAGTGCAATCTCCAGCACGCAGCTGGATGACTGTAGTTCTCTAAACCGACTTTGCTCTGGATTTGAACCTTCAACTCTTTGTTTTACTGACAATTTTATTACACTGGTAAAGATGAGGTACGTTTGGAATGGTATAATAGTTTATCAGCTACAGGTGGTAATTGAGCAGGATCACCAAATAATATTATTGACAAGTTACCAAAACCTTCATCACTTATGCCTGTTGCTTACCTGCTATGTCTATCAATCCAGCCAAGCATAGTTTGTCCTAGCATAGAGTATTCATTGATTTTAATTTAAGCAATGCCTTTCAGGTTGTTTGTAATCTCACAAGTGTCTGAGCAGTCAACTTCTTGTTGCCTCTTGTGCCTAAGTCAGGTCGAACAAGGCGGTATTTTTGAAGCAAGTTGATGACTGATGGTTTCAAAAAGTTTATTCAAAATATCTGGTATTTCTGACCGATTAGGAGAAAAGTTATTTTTATCTACCTGTTTCAAACAGTGAATAATTTTATCCTCTCTCTCTTGTTTGTTAAACCATTTATCCCTTCCCATGTTGCTAATATTGCACTCAAAGTAGTTGTAATAAAATTTTCTTTTTGTTTGTTCTAGTTAGAAGTAATATTTTATTTCTATATATTTTGTATTTATCTCGATTACCAGTGAAAAAAGCTCATTTTTTATTTCTATTGATCTTCTTAGATCATTTTTTATCCCTCTTTTAGATAATTGTTTAATTTTTGATATTGATTGATGCCTCGTTGGGGGATTGTTTGCCTCGTTTGGCAATTTATTCTCTGTCATCTAATGCCAAATGACTCGATCTGGCAGATAATTGAAAAAAATAGTCTCTGCATCGGGTATGAAACCTTCTTGGAATGCTTTAAAGAACATGGAATCACCTTTGGCTAAAACACGATCCACAGTCTCTGTTACCAACGTCGAAATATCACACAAATTTGCACATAACAAAGCTGAAAACTCATAAAAGCACAATTTCTTCCTATAAAAATGTTAACGTAAACAACTATGACCTTGGCTTCGCCTGTAGAAACCAAGAAGAGAACGACCACGACGTTTACAGGGCACATGAGCATTTGAAGACATCTGCTGATTATGTATACTGCAGGTGCCAAAACCGAAATAGCTAGCTAGCCAGCCCACGAAATCATCCATAATAGTATGCTGTTTACTCGCAGCAGTTATACATTATGACAGTTTTTTCTATTTTGTGTGAACTACAGTTTAAATATGTGCATCCCACAGGACCCTTTGTCAATGTTATTTTGCGTCCTTCTTGAGTTTTTGGCCTAATTTTGCGTCCATGACGTGCAAATACGTGTAAGGGAAAAACCCTTAGTGTCAATCATACACATGTTTTAGGTGAAATGCATTAAATTTAAAAGCATAGAACAAATTTATATACAGAAGCTATACTTCCATAGCATATTTTTCTTCTGAAAACTCTGTCCTGTATTTAATGACAATCCTTGTGATACCTCTTTAAACAACTGACACACAACCAGTCATCTTTACTTGAATACGGAAGAGGAGAAATGTACAATAGATCTTCAATTTTACATTTGTTATTAGCCCAGGAGAGACTTCTGGACACCATAGTCGTTGAAAAAATTTCCCATTTCCATTCTCTTATGTGGAGGCAATGGCACAAATGATTCCTGATGTCTCTCCTCTTAAACATTAATGTTGAAGGATCAAAACCATTGCATAAAGCAACAGCAAATGCAATTGAACAGATCCCACAGTCAACATCATTGCTTTACTGAGTTACTGAACTTGCAATGTTATTTCATTAGAAGCAGTGTATAGCAGGGAGGGAATCTGGTTTTTTGTAAACATTTTTACTTTTGTTCTGTATATTTGCTGTCATAAATGTTTCCAAATAAGGTTTCTACTTGTCAATATTGATAACACACAGCCAGTGGTATGATCCAATTTGGAAAATTTTACAGATTGTCCATGTACCACATCAAACTGTGCAACAATACCCAGGGTTGTAGGTCTGTAGCCCTTGGATGCTGGGATATTGTGTTTTTGATAATGCTTGAGCTTTCCATTTTGTATTTCTGTCAAGCACTCATTCTTTAAAATTATTTCCTGATCTTTTCATTCATATTTGTTACCTTTGTAATAACAAATTCCTCTGTGATTTTAGGTTTGTTTTAAGAACATTGTTGATTCTTCTGCGCTTGTGTAATAACTTCTGTTGAAAACTTTGAAGTGTTGAAGTGTGATGTGTAAAACGTCTGTGGTCATCCTTATGAATGCCTCAGGAAACAGAACTTTTAGGAGACACTTACTTTCTGTTGTGGGAAAGCTGATGTTAAGCTTGTTTAATACAATATTACTGATGACGTTCATCAGTTAAACTGCCAAGGCAGATATTGAATGGGATGTCTTGATGCCCAAGGCTCGTTGGTTCATCTTTTTTTCCCTTTCTTATACAAGTGTCAGTTTTCTCTACCAGCTCATATATCCTCAAGCTTCGTTTTTATTATTTTAAAAAGGACTATATCACCTTCTTTTAGTGACTCAATCATTGAATTCTATGAACTAACATCTGTTTAATTGAAAGTTGGTGCTGCAGGTGGGACTCGGATTGACTGCATGTTTGGAAGAGAGAACCTTGTATGGATGTTGGTGCGGCAGGTGGACTTGGATTGGCTGAATGTTTGGAATAGGACCTTTTATGAATGTTGGTGCTTCAGGTGGGACTTGGATTGGCAGTGTGTTTGGTGGAGGACCTTTTATGGATGTTGGTGCTGCACGTGGGACTAGGGTTGACAGTGTTTGGAGGAGGAACATGACTGGATGTTGGTGCTGCAGATGTAATGTCTTGAGATGTTATGTATGGGTTTAATTGCTTTATGTTTATTTGTTTGGCTAATTTTTTCTCTTGCTGTTAGTAAGCCAGCATACTCCCTTTTCTGTATTCAAATCTAAAACAGTGTACTGTCCGAGCCACTGGTCTTCTAACTTAATTACGTCGTCTTTATTTTTGTGACATATTCTTCTTGAAGACCCCATCTTCCACTTTAAATGGACATTGTACCCTTCTCTATTATTGTATTTTTTGATTTTGCCAAGCCTCCTGTATGTTAGTTTCTGCCTCTCTTAAATAGTAACCTTGCAGTTTGCACATGCCTTGGACGTAAGAAAAAGCTCTCCTCTTTGTCATTCATTAGTTTTCTCAAAGTTCTGAAAAATAAAGTTATAAATGGTATATAGTAGTATATCATCGTATTGGATAAATATTCTTTAACGAAAATAAAATTGAAATATATTATTTTACTTGCTTTATATGTACGTTTAAAATAGAATATATGTATTATATATACACTATTGAATTCAAATTACTGTCTCTACACACATTTTCATTTTCATGTTATTTGTTTTTTTGATCAAAGGTCAACTGTTGCCATGGCAACTAAAACAATATTAATTTTACATTTTTGCAAATAAAAACTGAACAAAAACAAATATTGTAAAAAGTCATAATCATTTTTTTCATTACACCCTGCTGAGCCACCTGTGAAAATTTCAGTTGAATACTTTAAAACGTCATCAAGTTTTAAGAGTTTAAAGGCTATAAACTGACAAAAACACAGTTTCGAGAAAATGGCAGTCAAAGTTTGTTATAATGATATTTTTTAAAAAATCAGTCAATAATGGAATGTTACATCAAAATCAGCTAAAATAATGAACATAAAAGTGTTTTTATTGAAGTGCTTAGTAAAATAAGAGTTCTGCACTTCGATTTTGTCTGATATAATCAATTTTCTCCTTGGCTCAATGGGTCAATGTTGAACGCCCCACTTGCATAAGATGGACCCCCTTCATTAATTGTGTCCCTTTGGTCCTGGGCAGCCTTTTCAATGTTTTTTCTTTTTCTCTTTTTTCTTTCAATCTCTTGAGCAGCTCTGAAAGAGTCTGAAAGCCTCTTTTCATCTTTTCTAACTGCCCCCTCTTCAGTATTTATCCCTGGTAATATTTCTGCGGCTTTCATAATGTTCAACCGGCTTTTTGCCCCTTTATTGAATTGCATTAGGGCTGACATGCCAGCCATTTCTATTGCTTCTGGTCCTTTAAACTTGTGCTTTGGTGCCTTGGACCACACAATACTCATTCTGATTTTGTGAATAGCCTGGCAAACATCTTAGCAACAGTGATCGATCACTAAGCCGAACAAAAATAGGTTTCAACAAAATCAAGAAAACCGAATCTAAATAGTGGCTTTGTCTGGGCCCCTCTTTTCTGGCTTTAGCATATTGGCACCAGCTAGCTGGACAATACTGGTGCCTTTCCTCTGGATTGTCTAAGATGGTACAATGATACAAAACAGCCATAATGCCCTTTTTCATGTTTTCAATGGACTCATTGACTTCCTCTGTTGTCTTTGCCGTCCTATTTACATTAGCTCTAATTGCATTACCATAGTATTCTTGTAATTGTTTTATTGTGGAATCAGAAAGTCTATTTCCTCTTCCACCAACAAATTTTCCATCTGGCAATTTTCCTTTGGTTTTTTTTTGAAATCCATTAGGACTTTCCCAAGCCTTTTTTGTACGTGACCAATACAATCAAGCTTGTGGACTCTACCACAATCAACTGTTTCATTCTGATGACTTTCCATAAAGTCTTTATGATCATCTGAAACTATCCAGCTCTTATACTCTCGAGATGAATGGTCTAGCCTTTCATAATGATCACAGTCAGCACAACAGCCGTAGATGTCCCATACAGCATTATATGATCTTGAGTCGGCATCACAAACCATGTATTTATACAGGAAACCAAACTCTAAAGATCGACTCCAAATATCTTTGGCAATGGCAACTTCCATACTGCCACTTGTTCCATCATAATTTCTGCAGCATTTATTTTTGTGGCCCTCATACCATATTTTAAATTCCTCACTTTCTTTGTCCATGTTTTGTTTGTTGCATGTTGGGCACACTTTTGACTTGAAATCAAAGTCTAAAACTTCACCAGTATCAACCGAAATGGCAAAGCCGAAGCCAAAATTTGCTGTATGACCACGTTTTGACCAAGTGCCATCATATGTAACTGCAATGTCTACTATTTCAGAGTTATTCTCATGTCCTAGAGTTTTTCTTAGTTTATTTCTAGCAGTTTCCAGATTCTCTTCACATGCTGACTTGTGTACTTTATACAAGGCATTCATGTGGTCACTCCAAGCCTCTGAAGACATCGGCTGTGGCATATTTAAAATTTGACAAATTGTTGCCATACCTTCCCTGCCAATTCCAGTTTCGTTGGCTGCATAAACAAGCCTTCTGTTTATGTCTTTGGAGGCATTTGGCGTCCAAGCACCGCCATCGTTTTTCACGGTCTGCAAGTAAACCCTCTTTTTGCAACTTGAACACTGAAGAGAAAAAAGAGCACTTTGGCCATACCGTTTAGCCTGATCTTCTTGAAGTTCTATCTTTCCATCTTTGCATTTGTGTCCTTCTTCAAAAAGTCTCCGAACACTGTCCATATGAATGAATCTATAGCCTGGGTCAGGTTCTTCAAAATATGAAGCTCTCTCACGAGCTTTTTCAGCTTTCGCAATTCTCCGGGAGCGCCGAAGGCCTCCTTCTTCCTCACTTTCAATATCTGTTGAACTAGAGCTTTGCTCGTCCTGTTCTAGCTTTCTAGAACTTGCTGTTGAAAGCAATTCATCATCCTTCAAGTCAAAAGATGTCTCAGTCGAGCACCTGCTCTCTGTCAGTTCACCATGATCATGGCGGACGCAATCAACTTCCCATTTCTTTTTCTCGTGAAAATTCTTTGATTTTCGAACCCTTGGCATTTCAAATTCGGAAATACACTTTTAAAATTTAAAATCTATCTATAACCAGTAAAAAGATGATCAATAATTACCAAAATTAGTGTTGAAACACGACAAAATCTCTGAAATAAATCGCACTCGTTTGCTTTTCAAATAACTGACTCACAAGTTTTTCCTAGAGGGCCCAAAATCTATTGAAATACCTCATAGCCTTTTCAAAACTTGTTCCAGGCCACTCTATGGTAAAATATTAAAAATAGCGAAAAATCGTCGAAAAAACGACCAATTTTGCTCGAGTTTTCAACGTTTTTATCAAACAAAACAAACCGGTTTCCATAGAAACGAGAGACCTAATTACTGGAAGCGGGGAATTTAAAAAAGTTGATCATGGAAAAACACTGATTTCTTAAAAACTAAAGCGAATTTTTAACTTCTGTAAAAAGTCCGTGAAAGAAAGAGCAAAAAATAAAAAAAATACGAATTTTGAAGCAAAATAGGGTAGAGAGTGGCCTTAAGAATATTACGAAACGAGGAGCATTTGGTATAAACAGATTTCCACGTGTTAAAATTGTTAATATCATATGTATTAGTTAGTGCAGTTAA